>JADGJL010000883.1:0-12473 GCA_027600665.1 Irineochytrium annulatum
GGTTTGGTGGAAGCGGGAGTGGTAGTGGAGGTAGCGGCGGGACGCCGCCGTTGGGTACAAAAGGGTGGGTGTTCTAATTATGTTTTATGTTGGCTTCCAAGCGTCAACTGATATGCATGCATCCTAGTCGAACAAAAACCGGGTCCGTGCAAACGACCACAGGGCAACAAGACACATTGACCCTTCGGTGGCATGAGTTGTTAAGCCACTTCCGAAATGTGCAATCACGACATGAGCGAAGCCGGCGAATTGGTTAGCATACGATGCGCTTCTTGTACCGTATACTAACATTAAATCTTCACTAGCGCGGACAACCGGGGGTCTTAACCTGGATCGAACTTCAACAACCTCGAAGCGGCGTTCGCGATCTTCCCGTGGCGGTGCCGGCAATGACGAAGAGTATGGCAGCGAGCCTCCGCAAGGCCCGTCTTCCACATCATCGGCTAACGCTGGCGGCGTTGGCGCCAGCGCCAATCCGCGGTCCCTCGGCTCGCCGATCCTGTCGTTTAGCTCCTCACTCGCTACAACGGGCCCAGCCTCGGTGCGGTCAAGAGACCGGCAATCCTCCATTTCGTCCTACCAGCAATCTTACCAGCAACTGGCCGGGGACGAGCGGTCGCTGTCAAGAAGTTCGATGGACCGGATGGGCATCTCGGTCGCGGGAGGGGTCGCGGGCGTGGCTGGACAAGGGGGAAGCGGGTCTAGCGTCGCAAGCAGTGGTGGAGTAGCTGGCGCAGTCTCAGGTGGCGCTGGTGTCGGAAGCGGAAGTGCATCGGCGGTCGGGAGCGCATCGGGAGGAGTCCTAAGAGGTTCGCGGCCGCCGAGCGCGATTGGGGTCGCTCCGGCCGCGCCTGTCGCTGGAAAAGAGCCGGCGAAGAAGAAGGGTGGATTGAGTTTGTTGGGTAGGCGGTGATTGGGGAACGGCAGCCATTCCTTGGTTGGTTTTGTTTGTTTCTATTTGACATGTGTTCGGTTGCTTCGATATTATTTGTTTGTTGCTGCTCACTTATTGTGGTTAAAGCCTCATGTGATTTTGTGTTGCGTCTCCGTTAGCTGAAGGAGATAAGTAAAACCAAAGGAAGTAATATTGAAAAAATGAAGCTTTCAGTCGCTTCTAGGATCTTTATTTGCTGGGAGAACAACCAGCGAAATAGGGACTCTCTGCTTTTCACTTTATCCGAAGCGCATTAAAGTATCAGAAAGGGAATCCATAACGGCAACCACGTATTACTTGATAAATTTAAATTTAAAATGGCCTGTCCTGCCGCAACTTTTCCGCCCTAAAAAAGCCGCCGAAAACCAAAGAAATACGACTTGGGCGCAGCGTCGTGGCGGCGATGGGGCAACGTGCTCATCGCTGGTGGACGGCAAGCATGATGGAGGACATGGAGGACGATGAACCCTGCGGCAACCGGCCCGCCGCCCCTCGCCTCTTCCCCGAGCTGTGGACCCGCATCCTGGCCCACGCCTGCCGCGATCTCCCTACCCTCCTCCGATCCACGGCCCTCAATCGCGAGATCCGGTCCACCTGCTTCGCGACTCCGCCTGCGAAATGCGGCTTCCTCCTCGGCCGAGCGGGCGGCGATGTGAACGGAGCCCTCTTGCTCCTGGTCAAGGCTCACATGATGCCGGACTTCATCGCCTGCCTCGCCGTCCTCGTGCGTTGGGGAGCCGTGCACGATTGCCGCGGTGAGAAAGGCGCGAGGAACCGGATGGGCAGGCCATGCCTTCTGATATCGTTGATGGAAAGGGCGGACGCCTTTGACGCCGTCTCGGCGTGCCTGAATGGCCTGAGTGACGCGATCCCGGAGAGACACGTCCGTTTCAGCGATAAGCATCGCGCCCTGGCGTTCAAGCGGGCCGTCGACAACCGCGACCTGGCGATGATGGGCCTATTGAAGGTGCCCGGGTCGTTCTGGACAAGGTCGGCGCCATGGTGGGAGCTGGTGGTCAAGCAGAGTGCGGATGTGAAGTCGGCGCGGGGAATGGCGGAGCGACTCGGGATATTGGAGCCGGGCGCTGTTTCGGCGATGGTCGTCACGAACGGGATCACGGCGTGCGTCAGGAAGGGTGGGGGGTTCGTCGCGCTCGCCAAGGAGCTGGTCGGGGAGAGGATTTTAGCGGGGAGGGCGCGTGCGGTGTGGGCGGAAGTGAACCTCGCGGACGTCAGGGAGGTGGAGACGGCCATTGGGACCGGGTTGCGGCCGACCAACACTGTGGTGTGGAAATACCTGATGGAGTACAAGAGGACCTTGCCTCCACGAGCAGCGGACGACGCGATACTGGTCATATTGCTGAACGCCGGGATGTTTAAGCCACTGACACGCGAGGAGGGGTACATAAGGGCGCCATCCTTTGATGAGTATGCGAATTCTGTCAAGAAGGTCATGGAGGCGCCAGACTTGTCGCGAGACCTCGTCGACGCGGGCGTGCTCGTCCCCGACCATCTCGACCGCGAGATCGACGCCTTGCTGCGGGACACCTACTGGAGGTCTCACGTCCCGGATTTCAATTCAAAGTGCATCGAGGTGATCCGTCTGCTCCGGGACGCGGGCGGTGTCGTATCAACCCGCCGCATATCCGACGTAGTACGGTCGAGTGCCCCCGATGAGTTCGTCGCCGCCCTGATTGATCTGTTCCCGCACGTCCCAAAGAGTGAGGACGTCCTGTGCAACCGGATTTTCTTCAACTACACGCACGCCTTCACCCGGACAAAGCTCCTTCTCGCCCGCTTCTTTCCCGTCAGTCTCAGAGCGCTCGATGTGGCCATCGACGCGAGACATATCCGGTATGACAAGTCGATCGAGGATTGGACCTTCGTGGACTTGGTTCAGGCGCTTCTGGAGCACGCGGACCTGCCGGCGCTGGTGGCGGAGGACTTACGGAGGACGGCGGACGATGTGAGGGTGATCATGAAGGCGCTGGACTACCCGCATCACTTTGACGAGGAGGGGCGGATATACCCTGTGGTCAAGCTGCTGGTGGATGCCGGGTTTAAAGTTGAGGAGGTGGATATCACGTTGACGTCGCCGGGGTGGGTGCGGACGATGGCGCTATTGCGCGAGACTTTGGGCACCAATGCATCGGAATCGGGATCGGTTGTGAGCAACCTTAATGTCGTTTCAGCAGCTTAAAGTCACAAGCTAGACGACATCACCAAGCGTCATCAAGGCGCTTAACTACTAGAAATGATTTGTTAAAGCCGGTATTTTCGGATTCTCACTTCGAGATCAATGTGATGGATGTATTTAGAGGGACTGTAAGATACAGGGCAATAATGCAGAAGCTTCTGATTTAGGCACGCACTAAATAATAGCAACAAAAATAATAGACAGACATACAAATTGATAAAAATGTTGTCGACGTACAGGCTTTTTTTTTCATCAAGGTTGAGGTCACTGGCGCAACATGAAAGTTCCATAAAAGGTACGATTAAGAGTGCAATTAAGAGTGCAAGAAATGTAGGGCAAAACGTGTTGTTGATCACCAAAAGTAGGTCGAAGTTTGGGAGAAGGGGTTTAATCCATAAAGTTGATGAGTTTGATAACCTCCTCCCTGCGGACCCAAGAACCCAAGGTGCCAGGCGTCACTTATCATCGTTGCTTGCCCGAAACAACAGCGATTGCGGCCCGCCAAAGTCAATGCCATTGTTGAGTCCCTGTTACAGAGCAGCTTATGAATTCGGACTGACTCGTTCGGATGTAAGTCCTATCGGTATTCTTTATTTGGGTTTACAAAGCTTTACATATTCCTCAGCTCCGCCCTCCAACAACGTCACTTTCGCATCCTTCGCCAAGTACACCCTCTGCGCGATGGCCGTCAAGAAGTGCAGGTCGTGAGAGATGAGCAGGACGGCCCCGGTAAACTCCTCCAACGCTTCCTGCATGGCCTCAATCGTGTCAATGTCCAAGTGGTTCGTCGGCTCATCCAAAATGATCAGATGTCGCCCGCCATACACCTCGAGCGCGAACGAGACCCTCACGCGCTGACCGCCAGACAGACCCGCTACAAGGTCCGTCGCCAAGGCTCCGATACCGAATCCGCCGAGGTGCGCCCGAAGGAGCTTCTCCGGCTCATCCGGGTACCGCTCCTTCATCAGCGCCAGAGGTGTCGATTTCGCTGGCAACGAGTCCGCCAGATGCTGCGAGATGAACGCCGGTCTTGACAACGGGTGATGCTGCACCGTCCCCGAGCTCGGCGCGATCTCGCCCATGATCAACTTCGCGAACGTCGACTTGCCGCCCCCGTTCGCGCCGACGACGCCAACGCGCTCCCCCATCTGGATGTTGAGCGTGACGCCCTCAAGCACGGGCACGTTGCCGCCCGGGTATGTGAAGCTCACGTCCTCAACTGCCAGGAGTGAGCCGTGACTCCGAAGCTCCTCCGGGTCTGGTATCGACCAGTGGCACTGCGAGTCGGCCTTCTCGTGCTCGACCCCTGCCCGGTGCGTCAGGTGGTAGCCTTCCAGGTCACGATTCAGCTTGAAACGATGGCCTTTGGCGTTGACCTCGAGCCCGAAGCGATCGTCTAGCTTTCGTTGTCGGCTTGCAACCATGCCGAGTTTTTTATCATCGCCGCTCTTTTTGGCCGCCCTCAGACCCTCCTGGATACTTTTCTCAATGTGCGCTTTCTGTTTTTGACGGTGTTAAAAACGGCTCATAAACTGGCTAGTACGAACTTTTCTATCCAGCGCGTCCTGTCTTCGCTGGTCCCTCTTTTGCTTCTCCTCCGCATTCTCCACAAACGTATCATAGTTCCCCGTATGATAAGTCAGCTTCTTGTTCTTCAGCACGATAACCTCCTCCACGACAGCATTCAAGAACGCCCGGTCGTGCGACACGATGACGAGCGTAACGCCCTCCAGTTTGTTAAGATAGTCCTGCAGCCAAAGGATGGCCGGAAGATCCAGATGGTTCGTCGGCTCGTCTAGCAAAAGAACGTCGGGCTCCACCTGTAAAGCCTGTGCGAGCGCGACACGGATACGCCATCCACCCGAGAGGCGGGAGATGGGACCTTCCATCCACTCTCGCGAGAAGCCGAGGCCCCGGAGGATCTTCCGAGCCTTCGCTTCTGCAGCAGCGCTGTCTAACTAAAAGCATCCGTGTTAGATATACATCCCATATTAGCAGGTGTAAGTTATAATAGGCACGCACCAGCCGCAGATTCTCGTTAATCTCCTCAATCATCTCATGCACGATCCTCGGCGCGTCCTCGATCTCGTCAGTCGTCGGCGGAATCTCGTGGGCCTCCTTCATAGCCGCAATCTTCGCCTCTAGCTCAACTAGTGTCAGCCTGGACGACCACCCTCGCGCTCCGCTCCGGTGAATCGACAGCTCGCGCATCGCTTGCGTCTCCGCCAGCAGCCGGCCCATCAACGCGGCCCGAAGCGCCAACGCAACATCCGTGCCGTTCGCGGATTCGGCCGCTGTTTGAAGCCCTAATAAAAGCAGCAATGGTTAGTGCGGGTACAACAGAGACATCAATATAACTCATCGTATCGCACCTTTAAGCTCCTCCTTCATGCCGGCGACCCTCCGATCGGCATCCACCACCAAATCGACCACAGTCCTGTCCACTCCCGCGTTCGTCTTTCCCTCATTCGGATCTACCAGCTGCGCGACATACAGCACCCTGACGTTCTTTGGGAAGCCAATGAGTGCGCCCTCGCCGATTACCCTCAGCAGTGTCGACTTTCCCACCCCGTTCCGGCCAATTAGCGCGTATTTAACCCCCGCGAACCACTTGAGCGACGCGTCGACGAGCAATGGCCGGTCGTTGATGATCAGCTGGACCCCCTTAATGTCGATGTCGTTGGAGAGGGTCGTCAAGGTGTCGACGTGGAAGCGGGATTGCTGGGAGACGGCCACGATCTCGACGGGACTCGTGGAGTTTGAGGCGATGGACGCGGCGTTCAAGACGGCTGGGCCCGCGCCGGGAGCCTCAGACTTGGCAGCCTTCTTGACAACGCGGCGGGGTTTGGCCTGCTTGAATGGCTTGGCGGGTGACGGCGTCGCGACGACGGAGGGAGGTGGCGAGGGCGGTGTCGGGTCCTCGTTCTTTTTTGTTGCAACCTGCTTCGTTATAGGCGGAGCGGTCGCCGGTCTCCGGAGTTCGTCGAATATACGGTCGATGGTGTTCGAGTCCAGCTCTGAGCACTTCCGTATGAGTGCCATGACAGCCGAGTCTCAGCCAAATGCTTACCTTCGGCCAGGAAGCCCTCCACCTCCTCCCGAATGGAGTCGACCGAGTTCAGATCGGCTATGACGGATGAGAGGAAGGATTTGAGGGCGGAGTCCAGCGGCACAAGGTCCAGGAAACGCTCCTGTAGCTGAGGCATATCAATCCGTGACGTTAGCGTCAGCTTGCGGGGTCGCTCAGGCCGATGTTGGGGGAAGCTCGGCAGTTAAGTAATAGTTGCAGGCGCATTGGCGTCAATTTTTGTCTGCAATTCCGTGACTTTTCCACATGGGCTCTCGCGCTCGGCCTCGCGCTGGGCCTCCGCGCCGGCCGATGGGGATGGGGACTTGTGGACAGGGTTCCACTGGACGCAGCGGGGAGCATAGTGGCTAAGTGGGTACGTTGCGGAAGGTGGTGGCGCGGCATTGTGATAAGCAATGCAAGTATGCGCCAAATCCTAGAGGAAGACCGCAATGAATCTTGTCATGACGGTGGTGGGTTGCGGAGGGTGACGGGTCATGACGGACATGCAACGAGAGAAAACACTGGGCAGAAGCGGGTATGATTAATCCTCAGTTCTACTCTAAGCAGCTACAGGCTACGTACTCGTTCGTGGCAGCAGTGTACGTTTGTAGAGAACAAAAGCAGAAAGCTACATGCCAAAGTCTGATGGCAGAAGTAAAAAACAAGCAATAATGTTCGTAATGAAGAAGGGCGGAATTAAAACACTAGGGGTACCCGATAAAGGAGCACGCTTGACGACAGTATAAACACATCTCCCATCGCAGCGTCAGGCCTCCAAAAAACCAGTTGTACAGCATTAGTTGGTAATGGGTAAAATCACAGCCTTCTCAGCAATCAGCAAGATCCCCCTTCTGGGATGTTCACGCCAGGCGGGAAGTTAAACCCATCCCCGATGCCGCCAACTCCAATGCACTGGTCCATCCTCACAATGTTGAACTTCGACGCCTTGATGACGTCGAAGGCCTGCATACCCGGCTGGACCTCAAACTATAACCACAAGGTGTTAGACCGTACTCACGCAATGCTCCACGGCAATCGTTCTCACATCAAACAGATCATGCTCCAGCGAGATGATGCCCTGCCCGTGCGGCGGATTCGCGATCCAGCTGCGAACGTTCCCGACGACATCAGCGTGGTTCCAATCTTGTGTATCACGGTTTATCCCTAATAGCATCCAATTCTAGTTAGGAGGACTCGAGGGTACGCAGGGTCATACAAATAACATTCAGGCCCATAGCATCGAGGACGGCTTGGACACGGCTGTCGAGGTCGCCGTCTAATGTAGCACAGGGATGATGGTAGTTAAGTCAATGTGAAATATCGAGCTCTTACAGGGCAGACGGAAGCACGTCGGGGCCACGCCGATGATCTGCTTGAAGAGCATGGCCGTATACACCATCTCGGCGACGATTTGATCGTTCGTCAAGGTCGTGAGGAGGGGGTGGGACCATGTGTGCAAGCTGTTAGCTGATTTTAAAACTAATGGTAAAAGGACGTTAAAGCGGTTTACTCACCAGTTCAAATGTCCAGCTTCATGCTCCCTCTTCAATACACAGGGGTTTTGGGTGACCCTCGACCCGATGTTGAAGAACGTTACCTTCGTCTGCCCAACCTTATCAAGCAAGGCCGGAGTCTGCGCCGACGGCCCGTCGTCATACGAGAGGCCCCAGTCGTTTGGGTTGTTGCAAGAGGTGTACGTGCTCGAGTAGTCCGGGTGCGGGTTGCCGCCAGAGGTCGGGGGGATGTTGGGGATGTTCTTCCCGCTGAGGTCTTCATTTGATATAAGAACAGAATCGTCGCGCCATGACACAGATGGCACTTACAATACTTCGACCACGCGGCGTTCGTCGGCGGTACCCTGTCCACCGACGGGTCTGCATCGTTGTTCAGTTAAACGACCCTCCGCTCGCATCCTAGAACGAGTGCCATACATTGAGAGAAGTCCCATCCCGAATTCCCCGTCTGAGGCAAGGCCAGTGCCGCGGCCTGCCCCGCCAGCATCGCGCACAGCGTCAGGGTGTTGATCGTTCGGTGCATGGCGTCTTTGAAGTGTTGGCGCGGTCGAGGGTGAGGGATGCAGACCGAAGTATGATGGTGACTACTGATCGAATGCGAAGATTAAGGAGGCAGTCGGGGTGGGAACGGGTCGCGGGTAGCGGGGAGATAGCGGGCCCTGTGCGCCGGAGCGCCGGAGCGCGGCTACTTCACGGCTCTCGCCGATGACAGCGCCGTGCCATCACAGCTCGCCAATAACCCGAAATAGGCAACGACCGGGATGCGGGAGGTGTCCGCGTATGACCGTGGTGTGAAGCAGGCAGCAGCGGGTTCGCGCTGGCACGAACCCAGCCCGCAGGTTGACATTGGCGGGCTGGCTTGAAGCCCGTCAAACTTATTCCATTCTGGGGCCTTTACATCGTAATACCACGCGACAGGAACATGATATAGTTCCTGAGGTCCTGGCTATCAGTGCAGCATCTTACTTGGTCGACAATCCTCATGAGCATGTAAAGCAGGCGGTGCCGGGGACAGCGGCATGATTATCTTCATCCTCGAGGCAGCTCACCAAAGCGGCTTTCATTACAGCATTTACAACACTATTCCGTTCTTTATCATGAGCCTCTGTATTTTCTCTACACCAGAATCTGACGATACAAAATACTAGCCGCAGGCACGGCGAGTCCGTCCAGCACAATCGAAGAAAGGAAGCAAAAAAAGAAGGGACCAACAGAACCCAGAAAACAAAACGGAAAACTGAAATATGATATCAAACCTCACCCGCCCTAAAGCACCAACTGAACGCTTTCAGGGTGCAGAAGAGGTGGCAGGCCGTAGGGCAAAGAGGATCTCGTCCAAGGACCAAACACAATTGATTGAGTAGGACACAAGAAAATGCGATGAGGTTCGAGGATTAAGTTATATGTGGCACGAGAGAAAGGACAGATGGTCGTTTGCAAGCTCGGTTGCGCTTATGCGCTTTTCGGCTGGAATGCCAGCGCGTTGCATGCAGGCTGAGGATACTGAGGGAATGAAGGAACAAAGTTGGGCGCTGATCACAGGAAACGTCGTGGGATGCGGTTGTTCCTTCATGCTTGACCTGGCATGGACACCATGATTAGATCACGACTTATTTGGAATTCTCCACACCCATATCTTCCGACAACAGTACGCAGAACCTTAAAGACCTTTGGGAGACGAGCGGTAACGAGAAACCGTAGCAATAAATGCGGAACACCCTTTCGCGCTGGCGGAATCTTCCCCAGCGGAGTTTTGCAGGCAGGTCAGGATACAACACCAGGGTTATTTATCAAATTATTGCAACGTGCATAACCCATAAAATCCTCTCCCGCCAAAGTATCCTGAGGTCAGTATAAGCAGCTGCCATACACCAGCGTGCGAAGATACTGCCGTCGTCCGTCCGGCATAGCGTATCTCGGCAAAACGAAGAGTCGTTTGAGATTGCAGGCTTCCTCCAGACTCGTTAGTTCCCTGTGAGCGCGGTCGTAACAATCCGCGCCATGCTCGGAAGTATAAACCACGACGACGCCGCAAGGGCGACCACCTGCACTGCGACGCTTAGTGCCGAGTAAGGGATGACGCCCAGTAACGTGGATTCTAGGACTACCCCAGATAAGTAACATTAATCAGTCACAAGCTAATATTGTCAGACGGCCTACTCACTCAGGTGATACGCGAGGTCTTCGCTGGTGGGAGATTTGTCGCGGGAGTAGACTGCTGTTGGCGTCGTGGTGACTTTCAATATTGCCTAGCGCAATGATCCGCGAATTAATGCATCAATCGTCCAAAACCCAACAATGACGTGTTAGGCTCTTACCTTGTCCGCATCGAACTCAAAACTAAAATCCGCCGGCGTCTGCACGTGTCCAAGAATGCCACTGAGCTCACGTCTGTTGTTTTGCCAGCGCACTAACCGAAGCTGGCCAGCACGCCCGCACCTCGTACTGTCGCCCGGGCTCGAGCCCCTTGAGATGGAACCACGTCGCGTCCGGACGCACCACATTTTTCGCGTCGTGGACGCGATTTTCGCTGGCCTCGACCACCTCAAACGCATCATTAGGGTGCTGACCGCCCAGGAAATGCCGATGGTGGACCTCAAGACGCGTATACGGCGGTTCTAGAGGCTGAGGGCTGCGATCGGAAAAGTCAGCACTCAACCACTTTCGCAGATTTCACTGACTGAAGATCCAGCCCCGATGGCGGGACGTCGCCCCCGATGGCCGTCCGGAGGACGATGAATGTCTTCTCCGTGTTCGCCATCACAGCCGCCGCCAGCATCAGGATCATTAGGGCCATCGGCATTATCATTTCGTCAAATCTCCCAAACGCCATCTGTGGACCAACAACATACTTCATAATGGGACGAACTCGTGGCTCCACGGACCGCGACCTCGTCACACACCCGCTGACGCAGCAGCACCTAGCCGTCCTCCAATTTGATGAGAAATCCCTCCTAACGCGCCAGGACGATCTCTGTCGTCTCATGCGCCGCCTCTATGAGGACGAGGGCAAACTTCGTGGTCGGTTGGGCGCCGCTGGAGATCACGAGGGGTCCGACGGGGCCATGCTCGAGATGCGGCAGCGAATCGCGGGTGATAGGTTGGCGTTCGGGTGGCCGAGGGGGTTGGTCGGCGGTGGAGACGTGGGAGAGGACGAGGATAACGATGCGATGTTGCATGAGAGCGTGCGCGAGACGGGCACCGGCGCGATTGATTTGCTGGATTTCGATGAGGAAGACGAGGATGCCGACGACCCTGAAGAAGATGGCGACGCCTTTGATGATTGCGGAGAGGACGACGGCGGGGAAGGACGTTCGAACGCGAAAACTGCCTCCAGGAAGCGTAAGCGGCCGGCGGGCAATGATGTTCACGGCGGCAAGTCGCGAGACGCGGATCCGAGCCTAAATCCCAATGACGACTTGCTTCGGGAACTGCTCGGCGGCGGCGACGGTGGCACCACGTCGTCGTTTTTGGACCTCATGAGGGGCATCGATGAGGTGGACGGCCCCGGAAAGCAGCAGCGGCAGCAGCAGTCGCCGGGACGACGGAAAAACGCGTCGGCGGTGGAGGTTGATTGGCTGTCGGCGATCCTTGACGGGCATACCGAGAAGAGGAAGTAATCATGTACATCACATTGCATAGCATATTCGTGAAGGTCTTCCAATTTTGGCTGCTCGTTTTATTTATTACGAGTGCGCAATAAACGTTCTATAATTTCCTTGTACTTTGATATCGCATGGCTCCGACCGACTCGCCCTAGCATGGCGCCGTCGCAGCCGAGACCCCGCACATAATGCATGGTAAATCTTCAGGCAAAATTTGTTTCCCATCCTGCTCGCCCACGGGACAGTCGTCGGCGGTCATGGTCAAGCGCGACGCGCAGGAGGGCGGGGAGCATCTCCAGCGGCTTATTGAGGTGGGTATGAACTAACCTCGTCGCTCTGGGCTAACCTTTTGATTGGCAGACAGTCCGCTCTGTGAAAAGCGCGCCGAAGAGCCGTCTCGACGCGTTTATTATTTCTCGTGAGCCTTGCTCTCATCCGTGCGTAGCCCCTCAATGCCGACCCCCTTTCAGGTTTAAACAAGACGGAGGCCGAGCTAATCCACGCGCGACAACGGCGCCAACGCCGGTCGGCTGTACAGCTCAAGGCCGAGGAGGTCGACAAAGCCAAGCGCCACGCGCTCAGGACCATCGCTGGCGCCCACGCTGCCGTTGACTTCGACGTGAAATCCCGCACCGTCCCCACAAGGCCCGCGACTGCCCCCGCATACCGGGCTCGGAGCCCAGCGCCAAGACGCGGTGAGGGCCCGACGGAATCGGACGACGACGATGACCAGGACGACTCGCCACCCGATGTGGACGTGTCGGCTCCGGCGTCGATCACGGTAGCGTGCCCGAGACCGAGGCCCACGAGCGCCGCGTTTTTAGACCCGCCTCCTCCGCCTAGGCCCGCGTCGACACCGACGCCACGGAGAAGGCCCGCGTCGGCGCCTCCCAAGGCGTTACGCCGGGACCACGGCGGCGGCGCAGTGTCGGTGAAGCTATCCAAGACAACACGAAGTGTCGTTTCCATGATCGAGAAGGAGTCCCACCGCAAGATGGGGCTTCTGCAGGACGACTCTGGGGCCGGTGAACACGCGGACCGCGGCGCCGCAGGTTCGGCTAACGCGTCGTCTGTGTCGCCTCACCCGCAGGAACAGGTCGGCATCTACCCCTTCCCCATCCTCCCGCGCCCGCCCCCCCATCCCGCCATCCGC
>JADGJL010000884.1:0-12456 GCA_027600665.1 Irineochytrium annulatum
TGATTTGAGCCACGCTGAGCCCATTAGGAGCTGCACTCACCTGCAGATATACCTCTGCGAACCCATATCCTTCACACACCCCTGGTCGAGTCAAACCTTGTAATTTGGTAAAATGTTGTCCACCCTGAGTAAAGGTTATTTTCCAGCTTAGATCGAGGTTCAACCCAACTATGTTGTGCACGGGTCAAACTGGCGGCTGTCCTAATGGTAATACGAGCAGCTTTCAAGCCGCCAGCTACAAAAGGTGAAAACAACCACGATGGCAGAACATACCACACTAACCTGGCCGTTCCCGGTGGGCTCAAGGCGGCCAGAGCCAGCCAGCAGAAACATGAAGATATTACCCGTATTTAGGCCCGGTGTCGTTGGCGAAGGGGGCTTCGGCAAGCCACCGCGCGTCTTTATTTTCCCACGACGATGATCGGCAAGTGGGAACTCCATCCCAACGGCCTTCGGTGCCGCGACTGTGGCGTCGTCCTGGCGGCCCCCATCCCTCCGAGCCATGAGAGTAAGCGACCAGCTTCGGGGGGCCTTGCCTGACCGCCTGTAAGCAACCCACCTCAGGTCAAAAAAGCACAGGAACGCGGTGGCAAGGCGAACGGCTCTGGCGACCGCAGCTCCTGCAGCTCCTGCACATCCACCTGTCGGAGCTCCCGCACCTCCAACCCCGGCCTTTCCACCCCCGGCCGCGGCGGCGTCTATGGCCACGGCATCAGCAGCGGCTTCAGCAGGAGTTCGCATCTGGGACGGCTGCAGCGGACGCCGTATCTTCCGTGACTAGTGATCATGACGGGATAGAGATGGACGAGGACATGGACGCTCTGCCCGACAGCGAGGCTGAGGACGAGCTTGAGGCGGAGGAGCTCAAGGAGGAGCTTCCGGGCGATGATAATGTGGAAGAGTCATCGGAGGAGGAGAACGAGTGGGATTGGGCGGCCGAGGATGAGCCGATTTGTGACCTTGATGATGATGACGAGCCACAGCTGAAACTGATGGATCGCGACGGCGCTGGACCGGAAACTGCAGACCTATCTGATGACGAGGAGGAGCTTCTGCCCGACGCCGACGACCTTGAGCCGCTACCTGAACATTTCTCACAGATATATCCATATCGCAATGAGATCGAGTTTTTGCTGTTTAAACTTTTCTACAACGACCGCTTCATCGTTTCTACCGTCGTTAAGGAGGCAATTCTCGAGTTTTTGAAGGACCTTAAGCAATACATGGACCTTTCAACCCTCAAAATTCCGAGTCTCTATCGTCTGAAGCAGCTGAAGAAGGAATTGCTGGTGCTTTCGAACCTCGTTCCTCGCAAAATCAAAACCGCCACGAACAAAGTCGTTCACTACGCCTCGGTCGCGGACACGGTCCGTTTGCAGCTCTCAAATCCGGATATGCTGTCGAAATTGAAGTTTATACCTGAAGAAACCGCCCTTCATTCGGAGCTCGTGCACTCGCAGAAGTGGCGCCGCGAGATATTGACACCGGTGGTCCGGAACTCGCATGGCGTGCTTGGGTATCGGGGCGAGATATACGCCGTCACGCTTGCCAACGGCGGCAGCCGTACGGTTAGAATTGATAACTTCTTTTCTGCAAACGGAGTCGTTAAAGCAGTCGTTAATCTCGCTACTATCACCAACGGGCGGATTTTGATCGACTCCGCCAAGTTCTACTCGGCGTCCGTTGATAATGTGATCCGATCTTTTGCTGTTACAAACGCTTTTGAGATTTTTGAATCCAACGAAAACGGCAGTAGGCCTGCTGGGCCGACAATCAAAAATAACCTTCAGTCCCCTACTCGGCGAGATTTTCCTGGTTTGCGGGTTGTCAATGTTCCACTGGTGCTGTGGTCTGATGACACGAGTGGTAACATCTCCAAGAAGTGGATTAAGGTGGTGGCATGGGCGTACACGCTCGCTGGCCTGCCCTTCAAGGAAGCGCAGAAGCCTAAAAATATTCATTTTATTTGCACATCAAAGTCTGCTTCGGGATTCGAGAGTTCGGAGGCCATAGTGAAGTCAATCCGAGACTCCTCCGGCTGCATTCGCTGTTACGACTCGCTCAATAATGAGGTTTTCATCGCTATGGTTAGCATTTTCCTGATAGCCGGGGACAACCCCGCTCAATCGGAGCTATGTTCGCACATTGGAATGAACGGGAATCTTCCCTGCAGAATGTGTGACATTCCGCAGCCGAATTCATCTGTTGAGCACTTGCGTCAGTTCATCGGGATGGATGGAGACATGCCGGTCCGAGACGTGCGCAAGCTAATTACGAAACACCGTCAGGAGCTGCTCGCAGTAGATCTTCAGCAGCGTCCACGTCGCCTGGCGGCCGCCGTAAAAGAGCTCGCGCAGGCCAAAGTGAAGGACATGTACTTTGAAAAATTTGGAGCCGACAGCAACCCGACGTTTTTTATGAACCCGCTGCTCGGCACTGGAGATGTCGATTTGGGGTTTAACGGCGCCATTGATTCTCCGTTTGAGCAATTGCACTGTCTGCTGTTGGGTCTTATAAAGTACTCGCTTCGAGCAACAATGGATAACAGCTACAAAGCCGAAGCAGGAACTAAAGGCGCTCATAAATGGCGTGGATAACACGGGATTTGATAAGCCTTTTAACGGACATGAAATTGTGGGTTTCTTTATATACTCGCATCCCTTGCAGTCCAACTGCTAACAAGTTGATAAGGTACACTACAACAAATCCATTGTCGGAAAGGACTTCAAATACTTCGTCCAAAAGGCGCCATTTTCGCTTTCTCGAGTTGCGTCGAAGGAGATTCTTGAGCTCTGGTTGTCATTGGCCCAACTTTCGAGCATTCTCTACACTGCGAGCATCCCAAATTTTGCTTTATACATGGAATCCATCAGAGAAAGCCTCGACCGCTTATACTACCGGTTAAACATTGATTACGACAAGTTTGCGTGGTCTTTGATTAAGCCGAAGCTTCATCTTTTTCTTCATTTGGACATCTGGATCAAAAGATTTGGAGTGCCAAAACTCTACGCCACCGAATCGTTTGAGAGCTTCAATAAGTTTATTTGTAGTGCGATAATTCATACGAATCGTCGAAATATCTCCTTTGATGTCGCTGATCACTTTGGAATTCGGGCCGCCATGAGGCATTTGCTTGACGGTGGCTCCCTTTTCGTTAAAAAACAAGACTTTACCTTTATGGCGCCCAAATCCCGAACCACACCTCCGCAGGAAAAATCTAGAGAAGAATTGCAGAAGATCATCGGAAAGTTTGCGTTTAACACAACGGAGAAGTCTTTTGGAAGAGTTATCTCCGTGCTTCCACATTTACAAGTCCGCCTTTGCCGAGTAGAAGAAGAGGTCGATCTTGAATGTCCCGTGTTAGTTGTTGAGAATGAAGTCAGAAGTTGGAGTTGGAGGGATATCAACCTGATCTGCGCTCCACATAAATGCACAGCTACGTGCACGATCACGGAGGTGCCCATGAAGCACGAGATTGAGCACACAACCCAAGTGCAGCATCACGACGCGTCAAATCTGAAGTATCGGGTTAATCTCTTCTGCTTTAAAACAATGCAAATCTTGGACACTTACCGAAGATTTCGCTATCCTGTTCTCACTAACGCCGACGTTGCTCGACTGTACGCGTTGAAACCGCCGCCAGAGGCAAGGGTTGGGAAAGCACATCAACCACCAAACGAACCTTCCGAAAACCAACCCCTACCTGGACAGGCAGTTGAGGCAGTGGCGGGAATTTCGAAGAGGAAGCGGAAAAAACCGGAAGATGCTGTTTTCCAGGAATACTTAGATCGATTTGCGCAAGTGAGTTCAAGGCCTACAGCAAAACGGCCGTTACTTGAGGAAATTAAGGAGAAGATTGATGTTGCGTGTCAACGAGAGTGGGAGTTGGAGGAAATCAATAGGGCACTGACCAGGATGAAGAAGAAATAAATTCGTACATACATCGGTTGACAAAATCCGGACTTCACCGTCCAACTGGAAATTCGCAACTTCTCCCACACCCCCTCACGGCGGCCGATCCTAACCATCCGCTCACAGGGGGCCGCCGTTCCTCATTATCCGCCATCTGCTCGTCCGTCTTCTGACCATCCACCACACCTGCTCGCCGGCTGTCCTCATTGCCGTCCAGACGCCGTCATCCGCCACCTCGCCAACTCCACCCTCCACAATGTCGCTCGCCAACTTTCCATCTGGCCTACTAGGCGATATGAAGACGCTGACCCGGCTTCCCGACGTTCCCTACGGTTCCGGCACTTCGGACGCGATTGGAACGGGCTTCCCTTCGCCGACGCAAATTGACGAGCCTCCCACGCCCGAAGAGACCGACTCCGGCAGCGTGGATGATGCCCGGTTAGCTGTTCTTTGATTCTTGCGTTAGTTTGCGAATTGATTTCTCACATAATCTTTAGGACCGGGCGGAAACGGAAGCGGGATGCGGCCCCCGAGGAGGTTGTTGATGGCCTGATCAAGGCTCGTGGCCTGAACAGCTTGATGCGCGCGAAGCTGCTAGCATTCGCCAAGGTTCGATGTTTGCGGTCATTATAAACTAACGTAGACAGATGGGAGAGCTGCAGCGGCAGCTCGAGTTGTATGCGTCTTTATTGATCCTTGTGAAGGAGGAGGAGTCAAGGTTGCCGAGCGCTTACGTGGTGGGTTTGTGCCAATTGTTATCTTTTATTTGCTTTGGCTTGATGTGTTTATAATTGCGCATCAGGACCACATTCCTCACTTTGTGAAGAAGTACGCCACGCGCTACGCGTAGTTCCCTTGTTACTTGACGACATCGCCGGAGACGGTGGCCGCTTGGTTTGAGTCGCTGGAGGCGGCCGAGAAGCGTGAGGTTGTGGTTGCGGGAGGAAATGGGGCGAAGGAGTGCGCCAAGTGGTTTTACGTAAGTTTATGCATGCTGTTACTCTTTCCGACTAATATTATATGATTACATTAGGAGGAGATGCAGGCCGGGAACCCCCTGGCGTTCAAGGAGCTGTCCCGGGAGGCCCGGAAGAAGTTCGATACCGTCTGCTCTGATGTCTTCACGTTGAAGAAGACGGCTATGAAGAAGCCGGTTGTTGTATGCGGATCACTTACGTCTCCTGGGATAGGTGAGAAACTTCAAGTTCCAGACAAAGACGCTCGACCAGTTCTGAAGGCCCTCTTTACCGGCGAGGACCCCGACGACTCCGTGAATTACGTCGCCAAGCGAGAGTGCCTCGCAACGCTTATTGTTGGTAATATTTTCTTTTCACCCAAATGTAACTCAATACTATGCAGCTTTGGCACGGGCGCGTCTACGAGCAGATGATCGCGGCCGGGAAGAAGCCCCCTGTGTGCTTCTGGACTTACGTGGCAATCCGGATCCGCCAGTTCGAGCAGCTGCGGACGCTCGACCAGTGGCAGCAAGAGAAGTTCATGAAGTCGCGGTTATTTATTGCGGGCTGAAGGTAGTCCTATCGCTTTAGATGATAGCGCTACATTGTTTGCTTCTAATTGCTATTATACAGCAGCCGGACTAGGAAGTCCCGCGACCTCGCCTCCGTCAAGAACACCTCCGTCAAGTATTTCTCTTTCTCTCTTTGCTCTAACCTTTTTCCGTTTCGTTTTTGATTTGCCCCACAATTTACACTCGTCGTTATTCGTTTGGACCTTTCCCCTCTATATATTGTTATACCCGTCGTCGTTCCTTTCCATCCGATTCCTTTATTTGTGTTGCACATACATGTACATTCCCGCAATACGCCTCCCTTTCCCTCACCCTCTACTATTATTAATTCATTCTCGTGAGTCTGCATTATTTGTTAACTATCTGCCCGAGCTGTTTGTATTGGCTATTATACTATTTATAGTGTGCGTGACGCATTGCATTTGTATATTTGCACAATACTCAAATTAAATGATCATTGAAGATAAAATTTATTCCTCATAACAAGGTTGTCCTCCCCAACCTGGAGGAAACAGTATCGGCGCTAAGGTGAAGCCAACATTTACTAGATAATGGCTAATACAAGGTCAAGGAGTAATAGCTAATACGCAGGTGTTTGAGCGGCGGCCGAGTACAATGAGAAAAGGGCAGGTCGCTGACATATGCGCTGGCTTGGGTTCTGGCAAGAGTAGGCGCTGAAGGTTGAGATAGCCTTTTGAATATGCTGTGGCAAGGTTTGATGAACCACGTCAAAAACGCAAACTTCTTGGTGAGGTTTTTTTATTAACAAGACTAGGTATGCACCCCAACCCTTCATTTATCTGAGTTTTCACCTGGCTGCAACCTGCATTTCGCCCAGGGGTGTACCACTGGAGATGCGTAAAGTCAGAGTGCATGGCAAAGAGGAACAAATGGAAAATATTGGAAATCAGTCAGAGTCCATGAAGGAGAGCGCGAAAATCGATCAAGAACCCACCGGGAAGCCGAAGTCCTATGCCGAAGCCGTGTCGTCGAAGCCGAGGTTGAATCGCGTATGGAAATTGAAAGTGGAGAAATGAAATGAGACGTTTACCATCAAGCCTTTTTGAAAAGCGAAGTTGACAATTTCGAACTTACATTGAGGGGGCGTGTGATGATTTAGTTAGCGGATCAATGCATAGTCTGGTCATCATATCAAATCTTTATTTTCTTTATATCATTTGTTAGGATAACTTTTAGCTATGACAATGTTAGTTGAAATTGTAGACGTCAAGAGTGGCTATCGACCTATGTGTTTAGTTTATATGTTTGTTAGTAGTCACCTAAGGAGCATTAGTGTACGAGAACTTAGCGAAATTCTAGCGTAGGGTATAAAAGGCTTGTAGCTGAGCCGAATTAGCCAATAAGAAGAATACAAGTGATTTAGCCTACTGAGCCCATTGAGAACTGCAGTCACCTGCAGCAACACTTCTGCGCACCATATCCTTCACAGGTCCCACATTGCGGACGGCGACCCGCCCCGCGTGGTCAAGTGGGTGGACCTGGCCCCGGGAGTGGTACCACTTGCGTGGCGAGCCTGGCTCATGGCCGCAGGCATCATGGCGGCCCAGGCGATAACGGGGGCTCTACGTGCGGCGCGCAGGATCAAGTGTGCGGCGCACGCGCTGATCTGGGTGCCACGCTGTGAGGCAACGGTGGCCTGGGAGACTGGGGCCGGCATCACCCGCCGGCGTAAACAGCAGCCCGGCAGGCGGCAGTGGGTACTGGAGGACGGTAATGGGCCACTTCGGTTCTTTCACCTGTTTCTTTTCGTTGGTGTTTTTCTTCTTCCCCTTTGGCGCTTGTTGGCCATGCCGATTCCGTTGGGGGTGGCCCCACGGGGTGCCAGGGAGGATCCATTATGTGAACGTTGCGAGAGTCATGGGGCGGCGCGCACGGTGCGGCAGCAGGGTAGGGCGCTGGCACTGCGGGAGTTTGCGAGGGAATATCACGGCTTGCAGGTGCCAGCTGCGGGTTTGATGCGTGTGTCGGCGGCATTGAGGCGAAGGCATCCGGCGTTGGGGGGCGCCGGACCGCCAGGGGACATGCCGTCGCCACGCGTTGAGTTCCTGCCGTCGTGGCAAGTAGTGGCGTCTCCAGGTGCTCCCGCCGTCCAGGGTGGAGAGCTGGAGGAGAGGTAGTTGTGCGAAACAATGTGTTGTCGCCTTTGTCCTGCAGCTAGTCTGACCACCTTATGCGACTGCTCTACGCTGATCTACATCATGGTACATTTTCAAAAAAAATGCACGATCGCATCATGGGTGCAATCGTGCTCCAAAGCAGACCCGACCCCAAGTGCTCGTCAGTATGCTCCCAGGACCACCTCGGAACCCCTGGTGAAGCCTCGCGATGAGGGTCGTCGAGCAGCCCCGGAGCAGGCCAGTGGGGCGCGCCAGCTGGGGTTGCCCCAAGGTCCATTTAACAGCTGAACAGGCTCCGCCCAAGCCGGGCGACAGCCGGGCTGCACGCACTGACCTGGGTCGCTGCAGCATTGACATCATGTGCTCTGCGCAAAAGCATCATTTGCTCCCGCCTGCTTTCAGTGCAATTTCGCGCACAGGCTATACACGCCTATTCATTAGGCTGTTATCTGGCACTGGGCTACTTAATGCGACGCATATTGTGCACTGGGCGTACCGCAAATGTGTTGTCGGCGCAAATCAGTGCTTCCATTACACCTTATATTTCTATCTCGTTTACAGCAAGGCCCCTATGACGCCCGCCCTTCACGACACCTGCTGACCGCGGGAGTATTTCAGTTACGTCGACTGTACCAGGTGTTGGTTTGGAGGCAAATGACCTGACAATCCCATAGGCGTTGTCAATAACATTGTTACTGCCAAGAAAGCAAAGCTAATTTTCTGGAAATCATGATTACCTTAGCCGAGACAGAGACGAAGGAAGACGAAGGTCGTTATAATTCTTTTTTTCCTTCATTGTCTATCATTGCCATGCCGTAATTCCTTCCCAGTTGTGTTGTGTTACTTTTATTGTCGTTAGTAACAAGGAATAATTGGGCGAAGTGCGGGCATGCGAATTGGCAATCCCGGACTTAGCAATTTCTTGAATTTCCAATAGAAACAGTCACGTAGCGGCAGCGTCACGTACTGGACACACATGGGTGATTCCGGCGGGAGGGAATGCAATCCGCTGCAATATATTTTGTGGACGCTGCTGCTGCAGGTGCAGCATCAAGATGATCAACGCATCGAAACTGTGGCGGTCCGGCAGCCGATCCAGCACTGTGGCAGCTGATTAGGTGACTCGTTATGCTTATAAATGGAAGTTCAATTATTTTTCTTTGATGTGGCAATGCACGTGATTACTCGTTTTCTTACGCTTAACATGATTGTAGTATCAATCAAAGAAAATATTCCAATCGAGGTCATCATCACTGTCATTTTCGTCAAGGTGCTCGTGTTCATCTCCGTCCTCATATCGTCCGTTGCCGACTGCAATTTCATCTTCCTCCCGTCGGGCGTCCAATTGGTCATCGTCGACCTCTTCCTCATCATCGTCGTCCAGGTGGATATGTAAGTCGTCGTCACCATCGTCTTCCTCCAGGTCGATATGTATGTGCTGCTCTGCATGAACCCCGTTCACAAATCCGTCAGCAACCTGCTGGACATCCTCCCGCAGATTAGGTATATTTTCAAACGCAGATTTGAGTTGAAGCAGAATCTGTTCTGCTCTGTTAACGAAAACTCGTTCCTCCCAACAAATGTGATCAATTCGGCGCTCATGTGCTCTTCGGACTTGTTCACGTTCTGGCCCGGCAGCAATTAACGTTCTGATGGCCGGCCACACATTCTCTAGTCAGTGCTCATAGAAAATGCTATAATTTATCGGGTTGTTGAATACGAAGAAGACATCTTCTATATGTCGCCACATCATTTCCCTTTCCGCACTCCGAAAGTCGATCTTGATTTGTTCAAATATCATCTTCGTGGTGTTAAAAATTTAAACAAAGGTATGCAGAAACCGCTAAGGTAAGGTTGCCAGGAACGTCATCAAGATCCTCCTCAACCAAGTCATAGTCATCAAGATCGTCGTCCGCGTTTTGTACTTCATCCTTCACCGCTCGATTGTATAGTCCTAGCTTGCGACGCAACTCTGCGATGCAATTCTTTTTCCTCTCTCTTCAATTTATTTATTAGCGTCGTTCCCCCGGATGAGCCTAAAAACGCAAGTCAGCTCAGCTTTTTTGGAATAAATGTACCTCGTCGGTGTATATGCTACCCCATTTGCCTTATCTTCCTTGCTAATCCTAATAACTCTCCAGTTTATCTCGTAATGAGTCTTCCTTTAACGTCGGTGCATTACGGCGGTCGTTGTTCTTCTTCTGCATTTTGCACTTGAGAGCTTTCAATGCGCGCGCCTTTCTGTTGTTCTTAACAAAATCCGCGTAGGAGTCTTTCCGATCGCCCACATAATTTTCAATTGACGAGATGGCGCTAAATAGTTTGACCTCATCACGATCTATAAACGCTAAAATCTTCGGTAAGAGTCAGTATCAAAATGTCTCACTCCATTACCTTGGACTGATTATGGGTTTCCAGCATAAAACAAATATGCAGATGTCGATTCCCAGTTGTAGATTTCCTCGTCGAAGCAACTCCTTTTGATATTGAACTGAATGTTCGTTCATGACCCTCCCCGTCAAACTTAGTGCCATTTCCGGTAATTAACCGCGGGCTGAATCGGGACTGACAATATGAGTCGTGGACGTAGGCATGCACATCGCGTGTCCAATAAACAACCCGTTAACGTCAAATTGGTCTTTAACATTCCCCTTTTCTTTGCCAGCCGTGAAATTAGATGTACAGCCTCAGGAGCCGTCCTTCAAATTCTTTTTTCGCGGGGTTAACGTCGACTTGTCTGGTTCCCAAAAATACTCGCTATGAGTGAAAGGTTCCCCGTAATTTCCGGCCGCCTTGAAACGTAGAAATGACATTACAGCGTCCGTTGTCTAAATACCCTTTAGTTTAAGCTATTGTCAGGTCTCAAACCAGGAAAATGGGCCCGACGGGATTTGGACCACCAACACACGGGCACTCGGATTTCCCGTGACCAAATTGATTTGTGACTGAAGATGTTAAACGCCCATGAAACCACAGATGTTTTAAAAGTATAAATTCTCGAAGTGCTTCCATAAATGGCCGATAAACGCGACTCTCGACATCGGCTTCGGCAATGTCGCAGGTCAGAAAAGTCTTCGCAATGGCCAAGAACGGGTTGTGCTGCGCTTTCATCTTCAGCGCTAGTTCGAGGAAGTCACATGAACACGCATTTTCTGCAGATATTAGTCCACAAGATAAAACTCATCCAATACCTGGGTGTTCAATGGATGCAGCCATGAATCCGGCCCTCATTAAAGTTGCCGCAAAGCTGTGGACATTACAGCAATGCACGTTGACGAATTTGGACCCGTGTAAAGTGTAGAGACGCACCGTCAAAGAGTGAGCTTTGCGAGCGTTACAGCATCTGTACGCCATAGTTCGCTTGGCAACAAAATCGCCGAGGCGATCAACGCATCGATGTGCGACAATATTGTGGTTTTCCGCATGATGTAGACACAACGCGGATTCGAAGTGATTGCGCCGACATTGCAGGCAAATAGCCGACGATGGCGCTTCACAGCCCGCAATACAACAGTGTTCCCCTCCGTAATCAACATCCGGAGTCTCGAAAGTCGACCATTCCGCCAGGAGATGATAACGAGCATTGTTGAAATCATCACGAAGTTTTCTGCATTTTCGCTGGTACTTAAGCTTTCTTCGTCCGGCAAACAGATCAGCATATAGTTGCTCAAGTTGACCTTCCTCTCTGGCTGGATGATCAGGTTGTTCCGCGAATTCTACATCCACCCTCTGCTGCTCAAAGATTCGTGGATCAGGCCTCATCTCCTTTCGAATTCGGGCCTTGGCAGGCTGCTGCACGGTATTCTCAAACGGCAATGGCCGTAAATCGCGAACGATTGCTTCCATTGGTGCTGTGGTTGCATTTCCAGTCGGCATCGGCTTTTCAATTCCATTCGTGACCACCTTCAGCGTAAATAGCTTTGCTCGCTTTGGAATGAGGCTCTCCAGCAAGTGCATTTGGCGAAGGCCGTCGTCCTCATTTTCTTCAACATCGCGCAAACGAGCAGGCTTCCTGCGTTCCATAATGTTTTTGTGTCTAATTGAGACGCCTTAATAATGTCTATGCCCATTTAGCCTTGTTACACAACATCTTGTTGTTGGTCAACATATCGTCCATGACCTAAATAAAACTTGCTTTCTTCCACAAAGGAAGCATTTGAGAGCCACTCAGCATAGTAAAGCACATGCTGCTCTGCACACAATGCATATGATGCAGGGACGTGTAAGTGTGGCCGACAGTCAAGATTTGGAGCTACACGCGTCTTAGCAATGGGCTTCTGACACCGCCTTTATTGTGGCGATGAGTAAAGTAGTATGGTGGAACATGTTGCCCGTGCAACGCTTGCTGCTCCAACGATGAATGTTTGCCATCGTTGTGAGTTTCGATCAAAGCCGTACAAAACGTGCAGGGGAAGTCCTGGCCACATGCTAGTTCCTGGGTTGCATCTCAGAAGTGTGAAATGAACCGCCCCTGCGAGTTTGCCACGCAGCATAGTAAAGCACATGATGCTCTGCAAACAATGCATATCATGCAGGAACGTGTAAGTGTGGCCGACAGTCAAGATTTGGAGCTGCACGCGTCTTAGCAATGGGCTTCTGATACCGCCTCACCCGTGGCAACGCGTAGGTATGACGCACCGGCATCCTATGCTCAGCTGGCAGAGCATATGATGTTTTGACTTGGGCAATTTTGCTTGAGGTTAGGGTTATGTGGCCATAGGCACAATGAGCTCTCACAGTTTCCTATGTTTTCAGCACGTTGATTTAATGGCGCTTTATTGTGACGATTTAATTAGCGGACCAATTCATAGTCTGGTCATTTTGTCTGATCTTTATTTTCTTTATATCTTTTGTTAGGATAACTTTTAGCTATGACAA
>JADGJL010000885.1:0-12454 GCA_027600665.1 Irineochytrium annulatum
CGCCCGGCGCCCGGCCCCGGGCGGTGGCCGCTTCGCTCCGGGCCCCCGGGGGCGGCGGGGGCCACGGCCCGGTACGGCGGTTGCGAAGGGATCGATGGAGAAGGGGGGCAGAACGTCGATGGAGGGCACGGGGAAGGCAGTCGCGAAGGGGTCGATGGAGAAGGCGACGGGATCGACGGAGGGCGTTGCCCCGCAAGTCAGGGTCAGCGACGCCGGCCAGTCGGTCCACTCAGATGCGGGCAGCAGCGTCGTCGTCGTCGTCGTGTCAGGGACGCGCGGCAAGTTCCTCCCCACCTGGCCCGCCGCCGCTACGATCCTGACGCTCCTCGGAGGTCCCCCGGGCGCCTACCTCTGGTTTGAGTTTGGTGACCGTCGCGGCCCGAAGCGCGGTTTCATCCGTCAGAACAGGATCCTCATCCACCTCCTCACGGCCCTCCTCCGCGTCCTCTTCCTCGTCGCCTTCCTCCTCGCTATCCAGTCTCACATCTCCTCCCAGGACTCCCTCAAGATCGCCACCGCGGCGCTTGCGATTCTCGTTTCATCTTTCATGATCGCGTCGGACCTGCTATCACTCGCTCTGCTGGTCTGCAACTTCCGCACGGGCATCCAGGCACCAGTAGAGGGCGAGGAGGTCGAGCTGGAGGATCCGCGGGGCGGTGGTGTGGGCGATAGAATCGCGGGGAGGATGAGGGAGGACGTAAGGTGGGTCGTGACGGGGGCTAAAGGGCCGAATCCTTGGGAGATAAGGAGGGGCACGCCGAGCCCGAGTCCGAGCAGGAGTCCTGCGAGGAGGAGCGGGGAGTTGAGGGATGTAGAGAGTGGCGTTGGGGAGACGGCGGCGGGTGAAGAGAAGAGGAGGAGCACGGCGAGCCTTGGGGTTCACACGGAGTCCGAACGGAGAGGGAGCGCGGCCAGTTTGGAGGTTAAGCTGGACTCGGAGCGGAGAGGAAGCGCGGCGAGCTTGGGCGTTAAGGAGTTTGCGGAGAAGAGGAAGGGCACGGCGAGCTTAGGAGTGGAGTTGACGACGATGAGGAAAGTGGAGGTCACTACGGCTTCGGCGGCGTCGGTTGCTTCGGCTAAGGGAACCCTAGCTTGATCTCAATCTGTTTCGTGGCTCTCCTAGCAGCTATGCTGGAGCAATCCCAAGTTCATTTTACATTATATTGCCCGCTGGACTTTTCTATAAACCTTTGATTCATGGTTATTCTACAGTATGTAAACTTCGATTCTCTGTATAATTCACTGCATCATTAAAATATAATACGCTTTCGTGCTATAAAACAACGACTAGACACTGTGGGCGATCTCACTTGAACAAGCCCCACTGACCTCATGACGCAAGAATTCACATGGTCGGCGTCCTGACAATGGCATAAACCTCGCCATGCCCGTGATGAAGTAACAGACCTCGAAGTCCGCGCCACTCCTCAACAGATGCAGCACATCATGCAACACGTATCTCCGGCGCGCGTCATTCCTGTGCGCCGAGATGTCGGCACATCAGGGCAGGAGGAGCGAAGGGACATCGAAGGTTTCCAGGCGGGTAAAACGAAGGTAGATCGCGAGCCTGCTGGGCAAAACGGGAACGGCCCATCACCCGACGGATCCATATGCTGCCCAGACGATCGCGAGACGGTCGGGCACGCGACGAGACCCTGCCGGTCGAGCATCCGTCGTCGTTAACCCGTGGTTAGGCTTGGAGCTACAAAGGAATATGCCTGCGTGAAGGTGTTGGTCTTTCAAAAGCAGTGGTGCGTGTTACTAAAAGAAAGAAAGCTACAATTTATGCAAGCAACAAAACCGGCACACATGCAAGTAAAGCATCAAATCACTACCAGTACGTTCACTGTCGCCGCTTGTCCCCCCACCGCGTCGCCGTAGAGAATCTTTTTATCAGGGCGCCAAGCACACGGGCTTCCACATTCTACCCCCAAACTGCCGCCACAGACCCCACCATAGCCAGCCATAGTGCCCACCTCCCAAACCCGTTCCCCATCGCGCTCGAATAGAAAACCGGCATCCCTGCAGGTGCCTTCGACAGCGTTACAAACGGCTGTGCCGCATGCGCTGGCGTAGATGTCGATGTCATGGTAGCCGCGGTTGTCGAGGAGTGGAGAGTGGAGGTTGATAAAGTTTCTGACATGGCTGAGGCTATTGAAGTTGTGTAGGTGGCCATGGTGGCGGGGAGGGTCACTGCGGTGTCTGAAGGCGGGAAGAATGGGTTCGACGGCGGTTCGCCAAGGGTGGGGAACGGCGGAAGTGTTGATGGCAAGGTGGGGCTGGGGTTCGCTAGCGCCGTGAACGGATTTGAGGATGCAGCAAGCGGAATTGAAAACGCAGGGAACAGCGAGGAAGGGAACAGCGAGGGTCCGGAGAGTGGCGAGGGCGGGAGGAGCAGCGAGGTAGCGGCCGATACTGGAGGGAGCGGAGCCTGTCGGGGTATTAACAAAAGAAGATCAGTATTCACACAGAACAATATCAACGCTCGCACCGCCCCCTCACCTCCATGCCATAAGCCCACACCCTCACGCCCGTCCCCGTTCCAATTCCGCACATCCCTCCGCTTCCGTCGGGGCACGGCCCACATCCCTCGGGATCCACTTGCGCAATCTCGTCACTTGTCGCTCCGAGACAATAGCATCTTGCAGGGCCCGTCGCGACGCCGTAATACGGCGCGCCGCTGGCCACGGCGCATGCGGCACGGCACGACGGGAGGAGGTCGACGGCGCCCAGGGCGAGGAAGGGTGTCGGCGGGGGTGCCGGGGAGAGGAGGAGACAGGACTGCTGCATGGCGATGTTGGATGAATGGAGGTGGACGTCGATGCGGAGCATGAGCGATAATCGGAGGATGCGGGATGCGGGGGCGATAAAGTGACGCTAGAGGGCGCGGTGGCCCAGCACCAAGCTCAGTAGCTGCTGGGAGTGACTCGCCCCCCCGCACGCACTCGCACCGACGCTCGATGCCGCTGGGACAGCAGAACAGCATCACGACGACGTCAGACGGCAAGGACAGCTGGAGAATGCTGGGGAGACGGAAGTCCGCGTTGGACGCTTTGGCCGTGGACCATCTGCAACCTGACCCGGATTCAAGCAAGGCCCGATCCGACCAGCTCGAGAACTGCATCGGCCTCTTTGGAGGCGTGGCAAGCGGCGCAGATGCCGGCGAGAAACGTCGCAGCGAGGGGGCGCGATGATGGCGCTTCCTTGTTCTTCGTTAACACTGATCCTCATCGCTCTTTCCTCTTCAATCCGATTCATGAACCATAAAAACGATCCCGCAACTTTCAAGCTTTATTTATTTATTCACAGCACCGCTCAACTCGACGACGTTACCGTCAGTGAATCGTTAAATCTTATACACAATCTTCTCCCCCGACACCTTTCCCGCCCTCATCATCTCCAACCCGGCTGCGACAGCCTCCAACCCGCCCTCCAACAGCCTGACCCTGTTCGGTTTGATCCTCCCATCCTCCATCATCGTGGTTAGCTTCCTGTACGTCTCCCTCGTCAGGTTGAAGTCCTTCTCATTCACATCCACAACCTGCCCCAGGAAGTTCGTGTACGGCCTGCCGAGCGCGTTCCAGCCCTGCACGATAGTAGTTGACACGTCGGCGCGCTTGATTGCGGCCTCGCCGCCCGGCATCACGGTCGCGATGTGGCCCGGGCGGTCGGCGTCCAGGCAGGACTCCACCAGTGCAAAGGAGTCGCCGCCGGAGTAGGCGTCGTACGCGCGCGTGAGCCCGCCGTGGGCCGAGGCGGCTTCCTGCACCTTGCGAGCGACGTGCGCGTCGGTGTAATCGATGATCACGTCGGCCCCGAGTCCGCGAACGTAGGCCTCGTTGCGAGGTGAGCAGGTGGCGACGACGTGCAGTCCCTTGATCTTGGCCAGCTGAACGGCAAATGAGCCCGTCGAGCTAGCGGCGGACCAGACGAGGAATGGCGTGCCAGGGGCAAGCTCGTCCACACGCGCGTCGCTAAGTCCGAGTGCGGCTGTGATACATGCGGCGGGGACGGTGGAAGCTTCCTCGTGGGTGACGGAGTCGGGCAGGCGGAGTAGGAGATCGTGACGGGCGCGAACGTGCTCCGAGAAACCGCCTTCGCCGGGAACGCGGGCTGCGTGGACGAAGGTCGCAACGCGGTCTCCGATCTTGAAAGCGGCGGTGTCGACGTTGCGACCGATAGAGACGATGGTGCCCGACACGTCGCATCCGACCACGTCACCGGGTTTGGCGGCTTTGAAGTCGATGAGTTCTGAAGATGGAATACAGTGGTTAGCGAGCATAGACGAAGGAAAAAAAAACAAGACGACGCACTCCAGTCGACAGGATTCTGGGCGGCGCAGACGACCCTGATCAAGACCTCGTCGTCCTCCAAGGTGGGCACGGGGACCTGCTCGACCTTAAGCGAGCCGTCCTCTTGCAAGACCAGAGCGCGGTGGTACTCGGACACGGTCATGTTGAAAGGAGAGGGATTGAGCTGTAGCCATCGCGTCGTTCGCGTTTTAATAGCGGCGACTCCCGGATTAGTAAGCGAGCTGCTTCCAAAACTCCATAGCGGCCAGCGGTGGCGAGGAAGGCGCGAGGTCCTGGAGCAGTTTCCTTCTGCGTGGATCGAGCGGGGGGCACGGAGCTCCGCAAGGTCCGCTTTACAAAGATCCTGTCAACTACCGACTTTTTGACTGACTGACTGGTGAACATTCCAATCCTTTGCCCTCGACGCCGTTGGTTCCCTTGCTCCCATAGCTGGCCCTTTCCTCTCCCGCCTTGTAAGAATCGTGTCTGCCCACAAACACGTTGCATCCGCTGTCTCTCCGGAATTGTTTGCCGACCGACCTGGTGCTCACCTGTCAACACGCCAATATCTGTGGCGCTGGTATTGTTTTGTATTTCAAGAAATGTAATAAAATGATTTGAAGAGTTGAATTTGATTTGATAAGAAAATGATTAAGCAAGAAATAGACCTGCGACGAGTTGTCACTTTCATTTGCTAATCAGAATCCCGAACGATGCGCGTCCTCCAGCGCCCGATCCCAATGTGCCGCCAGCGTCGCCTCCTCACCTGCGGGTCCAGCAGGTCCCTCTTCTCCTCATCTTCCCTGCTCCCGGCCATCCCAGCCGTCATATCGCGGTCGGCGACAGCGATTTCGGCTCGGAGGGTACCAATCAACCTCCCGTCGCGGACCAGTCCCTACTCATCCGGCAGTGACGGAAAGATGCTGAGGCCGCTGAAGATGTACATGATGGAAGAGGAAAAGAAGCGCATCCTGGAGCGCTTCTTCAATTCCAAGTCGGATGCCTCCACAACAGCCAATTCGGCGGATATTCAGGCAGCAGACGGATCATCGTCACCGACGGGAAGCGGCTCTGGAGGGTCTGCACCGGCGGGCGCGGGATCCGGGTCGAGTTCGGGCGACGATGGCGACGGGGGCGAGTCGGGCAAGCGGCCGCCAAAGGCGCCGGAGAAGAAGGACTCGGAGGTTGAGAACGAGAGCGATGCCGAGGAGACGGTGGTGGATGAGGACGGGGTGGAAGCCGCGAAGCCGGAGGGTGCACGCGGTACCGCCGCCGGCGCCGGCGGCGAAGGCGGGGGTGGGGACGGCGCGCCCGCGAAAGCCGCACCACCGGCTTCCAGTGAGAAGAGCCTGGAGAAGATTGTCGTGCCGAAGAGCTATCCGCAGCTGCTGGCGATCCCGTTGACGAAGAGGCCTTTGTTCCCGGGCCACTACAAGTCGTTATATATCAAGGACCCCAGCACGAAGGAGGCTATACGGAATTTGGTTGCAAGGTACAGATTTCAAAGTTAGACGCTTACTTACAATTTGATTCGATTGAAGACGGCAACCGTATATCGCGGTCTTCTTGGCGAAGGATGACAACAACGAGTTAGATATGATCAAAAATGTCGACGAGGTGCACAAGATTGGCGTCTTTGCGCAGATCACAAACATTTACGAAGCCGGGATGGACAGGGAGAACCTGACGGTGGTCGTGTACCCACATCGCCGGATCCGGATCAATAGTGTGGTTTTACCCCCTGCGAAACCCTCGGCGACGGGCGAGACCGCGGAGGGGGAAGGCGCGAAGGCTGCGGAGGTCCGTTTGATCTTTTACGAAAAATTTGTTGATCTCGTATTTATCCCGCTACCAACTCAAAGGCCACTGACGCTGAACTTGAAAACAAGTTGAAGGAGAGCGGCTACCAACCAATAAACTACCATCTTGGCACTCTCGACGTCTCCCTCGCCAATGTCGAGAACGCCGTCGACGAGCCTTTCCCCGCCGGTTCGAAAATAGTCGCGGCGACGACTAACGAGATGCTGACTACGCTCCGTGAACTCTCGGCCACGAACGCCTTGCTTCGGGACCAGATTATCACGTTCTCCGTCCAGACGGGCGGCAACGCGTTCGAGGACCCGGCGAGGTCAGCCGACTTCGCCGCGGCGGTTTCAACGGGCGATCCGGCCGAGCTTCAAGACGTACTCGAATGCCTCGTAGTGGAGGAGAGGCTGAACAAGGCGCTAGTGCTGCTCAAGAAGGAGGTGGCGAACGCCAAGCTCCAGCAGGAAATCGCGCGCGAAGTCGACAAGAAGATTACGCGGAAGCAGCAGGAGTACTTTCTCATGGAGCAGCTCCGGGGCATTAAGAGGGAGCTGGGGATCGAGTCTGATGGCAAGGAGAAGCTCGTGGAGAAGTTTAGGGAGAGGGTATCGAAGCTGACGTTACCGGAGGCCGTGGAGAAGGTATTCAACGAGGAGATCACGAAGCTTCAGCACCTCGAGCCCGCCGCGAGCGAGTTTAATGTCACGAGAAACTATTTGGATTGGATCACCCAGTTGCCGTGGGGAAAGCATAGCAAGGAGAACTTCCACATCAAGCGAGCGACGGAGGTGCTGGACGAAGACCATTATGGGTTGAAGGACGTCAAGGAGCGGATTTTGGAATTCATCGCTGTCGGATACCTCAACAATTCAGTCGAAGGGAAGATTATTTGTCTCGTGGGTCCACCAGGTACGCCTCCTTCTATGTAAGTAGAGTACTTCGAGAAGCTTAACTGCTTGCTGCTCTTTTTAAGGTGTCGGAAAGACATCTGTAGGAAAATCGATCGCACGGGCTTTGAACCGGGAGTATTTCCGTTTTAGTGTGGGAGGGCTCACGGATGTGGCGGAAATTAAGGGACACCGGAGGACATACGTTGGTGCAATGCCTGGGAAGGTCGTCCAGGCTTTGAAGAAGGTGCAAACAGAGAACCCGTTAATCATGGTGGATGAAAGTAAGGAGTTTTTTTTAACATACATTTTCTTTGCGCCTAACTTCTGCCTTCGCAGTTGATAAAATTGGCCGTGGCCACCAAGGCGACCCCGCCTCCGCGCTCCTAGAGCTCTTGGACCCGGAGCAAAACAGCTCCTTCCTGGACCACTACATGGACGTGCCCATCGACCTCTCGAAGGTCCTCTTCGTCTGCACTGCCAATACGACCGAGACCATCCCGGCCCCGCTCCTCGATCGGATGGAGGTGATCACGCTATCCGGCTATGTCGCCGAAGAGAAGGTCGCGATCGCCGAGACGTACCTAGCCCCCGCCGCGAGGGCCGCGGCGGGTCTGGAGAACAGGAAGGTCACGGTCACGAGGGAGGCGATTGAGTCTCTGATTCGGCACTACTGCCGCGAGAGCGGAGTTCGGAATCTAAAGAAGCAGATAGATAAGATATTTAGGAAAAGTGCGCTATGGATTGTGAAGAGGGAGGACGAGCTTGGGTCGGCCGGGTCTGAGGATGTGGGGGTGGAGAAGTTCAAGGAGGTTATTGAGGTCACGCCTGAAAACTTAAAGGATTACGTCGGTTCGCCGGTGTTCATTTCGGATCGGATGTATGATACAACGCCGGCGGGTGTTGTTATGGGTCTCGCATGGACGCAGATGGGTTCGTAGCCACCCTTCATGTCTACTAGCGCGAACATATTTGGTTTAATACTTTTTGCCAGGTGGGTCGGCGCTATACATTGAGTCCGTTCTCGAGTCGACGATTAAGGAGGACAGCAAGCCGTCGTTCAACCGGACCGGCCAGATGGGTGATGTGATGAAGGAGAGTGCGACGATCGCATACACCTTCGCCAAGTCTTTCATGGCCCGGAGGTTCCCTGACAACCATTTCTTCGACAAGGCCGCTGTACATCTTCACGTCCCGGAGGGTGCAACCCCGAAAGATGGTGCGTGCTCTGTGCTCCTTCGTTCCTAAGGGGCTTACCCTCTGTTGACTGCCGTATATAGGTCCCTCAGCCGGAACAACGATGGCGACGGCTCTCGTCTCTCTTGCAACGGGCACACCACTCAAGGCGGATGTGGCCATGACGGGGGAGCTGACGTTGACTGGCAAGGTTTTGAAAATTGGGGGTGTGAAGGAGAAGACTATCGCGGCGAAGCGGACGGGTGTCAAGCACATTATCATGCCTGCGCAGAACAAGAGCGACTGGGACGAGTTGGAGGACTACATCAAGGAGGGGATCGAGCCTACGTTTGTGAGCTGGTTCGATGAAATCTACGAGAAAGTGTTTTGATGAGCTGACCTCAAGGGGTTTTTGCATGACGAGAGGCTTTATTGAATTTCCTCATTCTAGAGTGATTTAACACACTGTTTTCAAAATAAACATGCATTCCACGCTCCTATTTGCTTGGTGCTTGATGAAATAAAGGCTTGTGCTGCCCCGCTTCTCTGCTTCTGTGCTTGTTCCATCATGCAACCCGCCACCACTACCGCTCTCCTCGCTGTCCTCGTCGCCATCCCCGCCCTCGTCCAGGCCGGCCGCTGCCTCCAGTACCGCACAGCCCCCTTCCCGACGCCGACGGTCTCCGGCGTGGCCTCGATCCCAGATTGCGGACTCTTCTGCCAGAACGCCGGCGCCCTTTCGTACGGTGTGATCCAGCGTGAGGACGGGACGGGCTCTTGCTACTGCCTGACGGGCAAGGAGGACGGCCAGGTCAGCTTCGACTGCCCGATTTGGTAAGGATGCTCCTGTTGGAGAGAGTGAAGGGCGATCGCTCACGAAATTCTGTTACTTGTGCAGCTTCCAAGAGGACAAGAGCTCCTATCCGGTTTTCTGGTTCTGCGGCAACGACGCTCACCTGCCCCAAATCATGTCGCTGTACGTCTACCCGACCTCGAACTGAGTATATGCCGCTCCGGGGACCAGAGCGACCAAGTTCATACCCGGCGGTTTTGCGGATGCCGGGCGATTGTTGGGATCCATAATCAGTCCAAGATTCTAGCACTCACATCATGTTTTGGATCTTGTTGTTCCTCCTCGCCTTTTATACTCGTTATTCCTTGCGTCCGCTATTTATTCACCATAATCCGTTGAGATACGCTCCTTTTCATTTTTTTTCTCTTTTTTGGGGACCCCTACCTTCTACTCTTCGCCGGTTTTAGTCTGAGAAAGGACATACAAACTTGCTTTTTCAATAACCTTGTACTTACTATTGGACAAACGAGTTACGGTGAATACATCGTTGTCGCTTTTCTTCGTTTTCGAAGTTATGGACCGTTTCAGCAGTCATTTTCATTTAAACTAGTATTCATTCGCTTAATTTATCACTAGCTGGCGGGGAAAACTCACACAGCCGTTTCTCATTCTGTATGGGAGACTCGAACGAAGGCCAAGAAACATACTGCGCGAACGTGGTATAGTTATTCCAAATTTAACCCAGTTATATACAGGTTACATTACTATAGTTGACAGCGACCACCCCAAAATGCAGCAACACGCTCATCACGCTTTCATCCTAACTACATGCCGAAACCGGCCTTCATATTTTCCAGCCCCACCGTCGCATATGACCGCGTCAGCCGGTCCGGGTCCGCCGCCTCAATGCGCTTGAGCAGTTTCGTTAATTCTCGCACTGCACCTTGTGGGATCGAGCCCGAATTCACATCCTTGGCCAGCGACATGAGCATGAATGCGCAAGCTGAAGACAATTCGTAACGATGTGTAAGGCGCTTGATGAATGCGAAAAGAAAAACAAAACTCACCCCTCCGATTCGTGAGATTTTCTTCTAGCGAAAACAAGTCCGTCATGTAGTTCAGCAGCCAAAATATCTCAGAGTGGAGGGATGGCGACGACTGCTCCGCGATTGTCGCGAGCAAAGAGATGGCGCTCGACCGCATCGGCTTCGATTGCTCCTCCATTACGATAAGAAGTGGAAGGAGCACGTGTGATGCTATTAATACTGTATAAAGGGTCGCAGCGTAGCGGTTGAAGGAACAAGTTCGTACCATACTTTGGAAAAGCGGTTCCCATCCGCTGAATCGTCCGGAGAACTACCTCTCCGAGCCGTTCCCGCGTGATGACGGCGACGTCCGCTGAGACATATCGCCGCATTATGTGTTTAAGGGTCCGCTCGGGGTAGACGTCCGTGACGGTCGACAGGCAGTTAACGGCGTGAAGGTAAACGAAGCTGGCAAAGTTGAAACAATCATTAATGGGACTGACAGGACACACACCTATCGTTATCCTTCAATGCCTCAAGAAACAGCTCTAGCACGGTCGCCAGATTCGCCTCCGCCACCTCATCCATCCTCGCAATCATCCTCCGGAGCGTGCCCATCCCATGAGCCCTAACCGGCAACAGCGCATCCGAAAGCTCCTTGATTGCCCCCCGGTACATCTTCTCCGATTCCGCCGGCCCGGTCCCCTTGCGCCCGAGGCCTTCCCGCAGCGACGCGAGCGCGTCGTGGCACTGAGTGGCCTGCACGCGCACGTTCTCGTCCACGTGGCTCTTTAACGCTTGAAGGATGATAAGGATCTCGTCCAGGTCCGTATCCCGCAACCCCGCTAGCGCCTCTTCATCCCCACCCGCGACTAATCCCAATACAGCAATACCCACCCCCATCATCTCGACGTCCACATTGGCTGCCGACAGCAACCCGCCGACAAACGCAACCACCCTCCTGGCGTCCGCGACAAGTTTCTCCTGGAAACGGTCCATGAGGCAGACGAGCAACTGCGTGAGCCCAAGTTGGAACTCGCCCGAGGATGTGGCGGACTCGAGGCAGCGGATGAACAGGGTCGATGTCCACTCGGGCTCCTGCAGCAAATCGAGAAACGATGCAAACGCCTGCGCGTGCTCGGCGTAGGTTCTGCGAAGGTTTGCATCAGAATTGCAAATCGCTCATGGATATGGCTTTATCACTTACAGCATCCTCGACGCACCACTTCCACCCTCTACTACGACAAACATAGGACCACCCTCCTCCGATGCAACCACCTTGACACCCCACCGGACGTCCACAAACCCAATCTCTACGATGCGTCCCAACGCGGCGAGCGCCGTATCATCCACTCCACCCCCTCCAATGCCCCCGCTCATTTTCAAACAACTTCGCAACAGCCCCATCGCATCATTCGCTACAACACGATGCCCTGCACCGACGCCCCACTCATGCACCGCATACAACGCCGGGGCAGCACCAACAACGGTCGCCGCCAAGTGATCTGGCAGCTCACCGACCAGCAGCAGGCGACGCAGGCTCTCCATGGCAGCCGTGAGGTCCGCAGCGCTCGTCAGGACGCAGTTGCCGTCGAGATCGCGGGCTGGCGCGGTATTAGTAGGTGGAACGGGGCGATCGTACCGCAGCAGCGGTGATAACAGTGGTTCGACGAGGTGGAGTCTTCCGAGTTTCGGGCGGGCTTTGATAAGCCGGACGACGAGGAGGCTCGCCATGCGGGCGTTGGGTTTTGGCGTTGTCGGCGACCGAAGGAGGGCGTTCAGTTGCGGGCAAATGCGGAAGTAGTATTCCTGCATAACAATGAAGGGAAAAGTCACTATTAATCAGAATTACAATAATGGCCCACGCACTTCAGGAGAAGCAAGGATTCTCGGTTTCGCGACGAAGATCTGCGCGATGCTTTCGACGAAGCTCGCCGGCATGTCTGCATAGAGCGACACGCATGATTAATTAAGTAACGAAAGGAGCTTTCACCTACGCGGTCCGGCCAGAGTCTCCACCACCGCGCTGACGCCACCATCGCTGACGAGAATCGTGGACAGCTGCGCGCCGCAATCTCGGACGCTAACCGGGGAATCCGCTAGCGCCATTTTGGACAAAATGGAGGAGACGGCCGCTGGGGTAGCTGCAGCCGTGACAGCTGAGGACGGTGGGAGGGGTGTCAGAGACTCTGTCATGGACTGCGGCCAAGTTTGACGCTGAAAGGGCCAATTCACAGATGTCCTATTACTTGTTGATTGATCGCGTCGCAACGTTGTTCCAGGTACATTCCAGATATTCAGTCTTTACCTGCTTCTGCGAGGACTGACAGTTGTGAGCTTTTTTCCGCTTGCTTTCGGAGCCTAACCCCCCCCAAAAAAAAAAGAGCGCAACATCAACGTTGTCCTCAAGATGTTTACATTTTTTTTGGAGAGTTTGTTATCGCGTAACTAATGAATAAAATGCAGGATTTCTCC
>JADGJL010000886.1:0-12437 GCA_027600665.1 Irineochytrium annulatum
TAGTATCACCGGTCAGCCCATCAATGCTAATTCCTCAGGGCATGTAATATGGTGATATCTTGGGACATTCCAAATGCAGCGGTTACATGGTCCAGTTGGTGTTGTTTCCCGGGTGACTTTTAGTTTGAGAGCAAAGGGGTGTGTTCTTCCATAGATTTTGCTTTGTTTACTTGTTTTAGTTAGGTAGCCTCCGTGTTTGTTGAGGTCTCCTTCTTCTAGTATCTACTGCCTTTTTTACCTTTTGAAACATAAACACTTTCGATTTTTACAATGTGTTTTATATTTCAACAGTCAATTTCCGTTACTTTTGCTGCGGAAGTTATTCGTTATTGGAGTTCCATGTGGTTTGGTACGGGTTTCAGCAGTTAGTCTTCGCGCGTAGGCAAGCGTTGGTATTTTCTTACCCGCCCTCCACCCCAACGCCTCTTTCTGTCACTTCTTCATTTTCTTTCGTTCTTTGCTTTTTCTGTGGCCTGAGAACTGATTCATAATAAGTTGTGGAGAATTTAATATGTAAGAAAATTTATTAGATCACTGATTATGTGTCTCCGATTTTGGCCAACGCATAACATTGCTGATATATGAATGTTAAATATCATCGTACGTTCGCAGAACCAAGATGAAGCTACCGACCGACCAGACCTCTATCCTCTGTCCCGCCCACAATCCTGAGATCCTTTTAGTGATAACTTAGAATGACGCAAATTGCTCTAATGGAAGCCTCAGCAAGGATGACGACAGAAAGCTTGCCCAGTTCCTACGATCTCGCAACCCAACACAAATCTTCAAGTAAATTATATCGAATAGATTATGGATTGTCCTAGAGGCTCCTAACTCCAGAAAGATCGCGCTTCCACTGTGGTCCGCACTTCAAACGTTTGTTTTTTTGTTTTGATCGAATTTTGACGACCACGTGCGTGTGCATGTGCTATCTCCGATATAGGTCGGTCGGGGATTGACAACGAAGCTGATAAGTGTGAATGCAACCTATGTGGCAGCGTAACCTCCATTGTATCTTCGGTTGCCGGTTTTTGCTGTTATCCGTAAAGAAATCAGTTATCGACGGCGCGACAGAAGCTGATGAGTTGGCTGAGTGCGGGGTACGTGGCTGGGAGCCCCACCTCGACGGTTGTTTCCCGAACAACGGTCGTCACGATCGGGTCGACAATGCTATCAGGATTGCCCACCCGATCTTGTAACGGAACGAGGGTTGCCGGGCCCCCCCATAAATCCCATTCCCCAACGTCCCAACCGATCTAAAACTAGACCTCATTCGGACATTGGGCTCGCGAGCGTGTAACTACGGGCCTTCATCCGGTCCATTGCAACCAGTACCACGACGGCCTCATCTGCCCAGTGCGGGAAAAATTGTCCACACAGATTCCTGAACTGCACCCCATCGCCGTAGCCGATCACCACCTCTTCGACACGGCGGAGGACCCTGCATCGACCTCCTCTCGCCCTCGACTCGAAACCGCATTTCCAGCAGGCGTTTCTGCCAATTTGGATTGACGGACCAGCCCTCTCCAGCACCAGCGCCAACCCCACCATGCCGGTAACGAAGCAGCCCGAGTCTCAGCTCTCCGCCGGCGTCCGATCGTCCTCCTCGTCCTCAAACTCGGCTGGACCCGCCGCGACCTCGGCCGCCGCACTGCCCCCTCCGTCACCAGCATCCCAACCCAACGGCTCAACTGGGGCGGCAACCCTCGACTCCAAGCTGATGAAGAAGAAAACCTCCTACGGCGCCCTCCGCGCCGCATCTCACACCCTCTCATCCTCCTTCTCCTCCTCCCACTCCAACGCCTCCTCCGGATCCAACTCGGGGGTCAATAGCGTACCCCCGAACGGGGCACTCAGCATTGCCAGGGCACCGTCACCAGGCGGTGCAAGCGGCACCAGCTCATTGCAGGGGGGGTCGCTACCGCGGGCGATCCCGGGGTCAGCGTCGTCATCGTATCGGATTCCGCTGCAGGATGACGGGCGGTTGGGAGTTGCTGGTGGGGGCGGATCGAGGAGGAGCAGCGCGAAGGGCAGCGTCGGACGGAGCTTCAGCCCCGGGAAGGGTTTGGGATACCTCTCGGACAGACAGGACTCGCCGAGCCCGATCCCGCAGGATGAGAGGGAGGTTGCGAGACTGATATCGGAGCACCTTGTGGACCCGGATGAGGATTTAATTGGCGTTGCGGATGGGGATGCGCTTTCGTCACAGGGCGCGGAGGTTTTCCAGACGCCGATCTCGTCGACGTCGCATCTGTCGGCGCCGCAGGCGCAGGCGAACGCTGCCGGATCGCCACAGCAGTCGTTTGGTTCGGTCTCCCATGGTCTATTAGGAGGTATCCATCGAATTGGTTGATCTAGGTATCATGGGATAGGTGTTTAACGATTGCTTACCAGGCGCGACGACCCGGGATATTTACCAATGGACGGAGAAGCGCATGCAGTCCGAGAACCACCGCCGGCGCAACTCCGAGCCCGATCTCCAGGCCCTCCGCCGGTCCCCCGAGCTCGTGACGGCATCCGACCTTCAGCAGCCCGGCATGTTCCGCCGCCACTTTCTCACGCGCCGCGCCCACGCGCAGGGCAGGCAGCCCAACATCTTTACGCGCAACTTCATCGACTTCCTCGTGCTGTACGGCTTCTACGGTGGGGACGTGTATCCGGAGACTGAGGACGACGAGGATGATGAGGCGGAGGACGATCGGAGACCGGGCATGCCGAGCGGGATGCGGGATGATGAGGCGCCCGGCGGGACAGGTGGTGCGTCGGAGAGCACGCCGCTGTTGAGGGGTGGGAGTCAAAATGTGAGGAGCAGCGCGGCCGTTCATGGGACGTCGGCGAAGAAGGCGTTCTTCATGTTGATCAAGGCGTTTGTGGGGACGGGCGTGTTGTTCCTGCCCAAGGCATTCTCGAACGGCGGGATGGGGTTCTCGATTTTGTTGTTGGTCATCATTGGGGGACTGACACTGCATTGTATGATGCTGTTGGTGCAAACGAGTAGGACCTTAGGGGGTTCGTTCGGTGATCTTGGGGAAAAGCTGTACGGGAATTCCATGAGGCAGTTGGTATTGTGGTCGATCGCCGTCTCGCAGGTTAGTACACAACCAATACTTACTATTCCGACCATGGTCTCTAAATCATTGTAATAGGCCGGTTTTGCGTGCGCCTATCTGATCTTCGTGTCCCAAAATCTTCGCGACCTGACGATGATCGTCTCCGATTGCAAGTGGATCTTCCCCGATTGGGTGTTCCTCATTGTTCAGCTCTTGATCTACATCCCTCTGTCCTGGGTCCGTCGCATCAAGCATTTCTCCATCCCCTCCCTCGTGGCCGACGTCTTCATCCTGATGGGTCTCGCCTACATCTTCTATCACGATATTACGGTCCTCTCCACCGTTGGGCCCGCGAAAGATCTCGTTTGGATCAACCTCGAGAGCTTTAGTTTGTTCGTGGGCACGGCCATGTTCGCCTTCGAGGGCATCTGCCTCATTCTACCCATTGCGGAGTCGATGAAGCAGCCCGAAAAGTTCAGCTTGGTTCTCACACTCTGCGTCACAACCATCGCCGTCATCTTCATCGTCATCGGCGCGGCCGGATATTTGACGTTCGGGAGCAAGGTCGAGACCGTCGTCTTCCTCAACCTTCCGAAGGGCTCCGGGCTCGTGCTCAGCCTGCAGTTCTTCTACGCCGTCGCCATCATGCTCAGCTTCCCGTTGACGGTGTACCCGTCCATCAGGATTATCGAGGCCGCGCTGTTTGGCGTCAGGGATGGGAAGGTCTCGAGCCTGGTCAAGTGGGAGAAGAACGGGTTTAGGGCGTTGTTTGTAACGATGCTGGCTTTTGTCGCCTGGACGGGGAGCAACAACCTCGACAAGTTTGTCAGCTTGGTCGGATGCCTGGCTTGCATCCCGCTGAGGTTTGTTCTTTGTGCTGTGTTATTATATACACACGCGATTAACATATTGCCTTTCTTAGTTTCATCTACCCTTCGATGTTCCACTATCATATCGCGAAGTCATCCTGGGAGCGGGTAAGCAAACAAGAGAATATTTTTTTTGGTCGCTCCGCATCTGCTAACGAAACCTTTGTTCCAGATCAAGGATATTTTCTTGATCATCTTTGGTCTCATCGCGCTCTTCTACACTACGTATGTGACTATACAGCAGTGGGTGGTGGGGTCGCCAGATATTCCTATGGACCGGTGTTCGATCACTATTGGGGGCTAGGTGAAAGCGGCGGGTGAGGCGGGTCGCTCTTGACGCCTGATTGCGTCTGATCGTTGAGCGGGCTTTGTAAAACCGCCATGATGTCTTTCTATATCAAAGCCTTTGTTCTGGTTTTGACTTCGGTTGCTTCCTTACTCTCGACGTTTTCCTTCTACACAGTTAAAATACCCTTCCCTTTACAAATCGCTTTGATTATAAGAACAGTGATTCCTTCTCTTCCCCATCCATTCAATTGTGTGGTGCATTTTCGCACTGCTATAGATATTGTCACGCGTTCAGCATTATTACTCCTTATTCCTGTTCGTTCAATCCCGTAAAAACGCCTCTCTAATCATCTGGATCGTAATATTGTTTCTCTTCTTGTTGTCTTATTGCTTTGTTCACATGGGTCCTCCACGACTGGGTTGCGAACCCACTATTTGAGTTTATTCGTCATCCGTGGCTTCATTCACAGTTAAAGCATTCTTTTTAGAAGGCTGGTTCTCTTTCTTCGTTAATGTTTCTCTCAGTGTCCTTGTCAGGGCCCTTGGGCCAGGATGCTAGTGGGAGTGTCGCAATATATATTTATTCGATGCTCGTTGTTTTCCTTTACAATGTCGTTTCGGATTTGATCCAGATGTCACCCTTTGTCGCATCCACGTTCTGACAGACTCGCACGTAGAAGAACGTTCTTGGAGTATCGTAATCTTTATCCCTGCGGAAGATTTACTACATTGAAGAAGCGATTAAGATAGTGTCAGCTCAAACACTGCAGGCAGTCTATATTCCCCGTTCGTCAGCCGAAAATCTGACGACATCAAGTTTATTTTTCTATCTTTTTAAAACAAAAGAGAAAAGAAAAGGAGCCAGAGAATTGGAAACGTAAGGGTCCTTCACAAGTGAAATTTTAAATACAATAAACAGCAATCACTACAGCAAAAAAGTGAACCGTTGTCATCCATCATCCTCACTTCCACGAAAAAAGCGCGCGAAATATCCACATATAGGGTCATGCGTCCAGGCACTGGCAGTTGTCCCCCGTCCCGTTCCACATGCAGCTCCGCCAAACGGAGAGGTCCGAGCACTTGAAGATCATCGCCCACGATCGCTCGATAACGTGCCCGAAAAGCGGGTTGCTGGGGCTGTCGACCATCCAGTCGTTGACGGGCTCCACGTTGTGGACGAAGTGCTGTTCATCCGACTGCGAAAGATTATCGTCGTTAGCAAACAATTGCGGCAAATCTTAATGAACGAACGAACTCACAGTGATGACATCAAGCAGGTACTGATATATCCGCCTCGGGTGCTGCCTGATCCTCTTCCTGCTCACAAGGAATTGCCCATTTAACGTCGCGGCAAAACCCTCAGGCGGACACAGCTCCCCCCTCGTGATGGCCCAGACCTCCCTGATCCTCTCCAAGTTGTACTGAAAGCACCCATCGCACTGACACTGATCGAAAAACTTGAGCGCCAAAAACCCTGTCCCACTCTCCAGATTCTTATCAAGGATCTGCAGGAGCAGGTTGAAGAATACGGGCTCGGCTTGGGTGAAGAGGGTCCAGTCCGCCAGCGCGTCATAGTTGTCCAGGATGTGGGTCAGATACGTCGCGCCTTCCCGGCCCAGATTAGGGAGCTGTCGGATTCGCGTGACGGCGGTACCCGACGCGAGGACGTGCAAGAGCGGGTCCACGGTCGCGCTTTTGGTGTAGATATGCGTGGTGGTGTGGGACGCGAGGTCGAGGCGCGCGATGGCGGGAGAGTTGATGATGTAAGTTAAGGTCTGGGTGAGAAGAGATACGTCCTCGTTGTAGTGGGAGACGACGAGGTCTAGAGTGCGATGGCCAGAGGGCTTGGTGAAGAGTGCGGCATCCAAGACATCCTCCGCGTACGTTGGGATGGGGGTCTCGGGTCGGGTGAGGGTGACGGAGGAGATCAGGAGGAAGGTGGTCGTGACGGTGACGACGGTGGCGAGGATCATAAAGGTGCCCGCGGCGCGGCGGCGCCTCGAGGGGGTATTCGGCGGGCTTGCGCCGCGCGAGAACTTGTTGGCGATGACATCGGATAGGCGGGAAGTTCGCCTGTCCCGAGGCACGGTGGTGGTTAAGGCCCGGACGGCGAGGATGGCAAGGGATGCGCCATAGCCGAGGCATTGGACGATAGTCACGGTGGACCCTAGGACCGGGGCCGAGGCAAAAATCAAAGGAACGTCTTTGCAGGTGCCAAGGTTCGACAGCGTGATAGCTGAAGTTGTCGCGAGCTGGGTGACGAAAGTTTGAGCCACAAAGTCCAGCACAAGCAATAGCATTACCATGAAAACGGTGGCCAAGTTAAACCCTGCTGCCAGCTGCGCGCTGATGAACAACGACGGCGTGTTGATCGCGTCAATGTACGCCATGAACGCACGCCCCTCGACAACCACGGCCGCAACGATGCACAACGCCGCACCGGGAACGGCCGCGGAGTGCAAGCACTTTAAAACTCCCTCGGGTCTCGGGCCGTCAGTCATTCGTTTCCGCAGAGTGGCGAGAAGCATGCCCTCGCAAACGGCGGCCACGAGCACGAACGCCGCGTCCACCGCAGACACCGCGACGCCAGAACCGATAACGGCGGTGACCGCGCCGGCGCAGACCACGAGCGCGATTGGGAGGTGCTGACGCAGATTAAAGGTTGACCCTCCTAGGGCCGCGGAGGAGAGGAACGTGATGATCGGGACGATTACCTAGGCAGAGCCTGGCGTTAGTGAATGAATGGCTAAAGTGGGTCCTCACCTTAGCCATCTGGACAACGGGCAGGGGTAGCCGCATGAGCGCCTCGTTTGAGGACACAATGCCGAGCGCCAGAAGAAGCGCCGTCGGCACCGACGACATCCTACCCGCCGATTGTCCCCGCGACTCCTCCGCCGTGGACATGACCGCCATAAAGCCGGCCGCAACGGCCGTGAGGGTCAGGCCGAAGGCCGAGAGGAAGATAGGGAATTCTGAAGAACAAAGTGTTCAATTGTATATCGGCGTAATTGATGCTTACGGAATGATTTGAGAACGTAAGCGTTGAAAAGAACGGTGGCCGCGGAGAGGACAAGGTAGCCACTGAAGGGGATAGTTAGCAAGACAGTGAAAGGGAAAAGTAGAAGTGAACATACATCGTTGCGAGCTGGGCCCTGGAGGCCGTATGCGCGTCCGCATCGGGGGAGCTGGGGTCGCCTCGGCGGAGGACCTTTTCCCGGACGTCGAGCCTCGGGAGGAGTCCGGCCTCGCTGTCGGGGCTGGAGGCTTCCACGGGGCTGAAGACAGGGACGGCCATGGTGACTGAGCGGATTCAACGGCGGCGGCCCGGGGGTAGGGAGGGGACCCAGAAGGAGCGGGGGTTTTAGTTGAGGAGGCCCTGCTCGGAGGTATGGCGTTGGCGAGGCGTTCACCCCTGCTGCCACAGCCCTTGGTTTCACTTAAATAAAACGCGCAGACTTCATCTGGCGGGTGTGACCAAGGCTGCCGTCTCAGTCACAAGGCCCACTCATCTCCGCATAGGTGCCTGCACCTGCTCTCTACTCGTGACGTATATTCTTCTTGGATACTTAACCGCTGTCCCGTTATCACCCACTCCTCGCCGCTTCAGCCCAGATGCACCCCGAAAAGTCGCAACGAGTAATCCTCCGAACCACAAGCGAGCGTTTGGACATCGCCAGAGTCTGATGGTCGCTTATCTTCGCGTAAGGGCTGCCACCGGAGACCCTTGATAGCTCCCACCGGGCAGATACTGGTTTCCGCCGTAAATATACCCACTATTCAATATCTGGCTTACCTGGCAGGAAATTTGAGAGCTAGTTCCCATGTCGTTGTGGATCCTGCTGGGTTCTGATACAGAGCCAGGCTGCCGTCCTCAAGTCCGACCGCGACAATGTTTCTGCCGGGCAGAGATAACAGATTAGCTTATGCCTTACGATAGTGTTGCTTCCTACCGCTCTCTCCGAGGATGCCGAGCAAAGTCGACCGCTGTCACGCCGACGTCGAATTTAATCGTGGTTAACGCCGCACCCCCCGCTACCGCTTTATCCGTAGCCCATATCTTCATCTACGACGAAGCAAGTAACGTAAGCCATCGCCTAGCTCCAAACATCATTACCGTCTTATCCCGCGACGCCGTAGCAAAAAAGGTATCATTCCGGCTCCAGGAGCAGCCCCAAATGATCCTTAGATGCGCAGTGAGGTTGTTTACCTCCAGTGTATACTCTACCATACCAAAATCATAAATAAATAATCCCCGAAGCGGCCTCACCTCCGGCGTCCCCTTTCTTAAACAACGACCACATCCGATCCCTCCCAACGGACAACAGCCGTGTATCATCCCCCGAGAACGCCAGCGCTGTGACCGTCAAGCTATGCGCCATCAGCGGCGGCCCGACCTCCTTCCATGTCGATGTTGACCACAGCCGGATGCCCGCGTACTCGGGCTTTGTGGCCTTGGACGCGGAGGCGATGAGCGTGCCGTCGTGGCTGCAGGCGACGCAGACGAGCTCGTAGCCGTGCCCGTATCTGCCCTTGAGAGATTCAGCACGGTTGAACATTTCTTTGCGGGTTGCGAAGTCGTAGACGGGACGAGGGCTTACAGCTTGTTAGTCTCGGGCCAGAGGGTGTGCTGGCTAAGATATTGCTCGGATGGTGGCTCGGAGACGGTTTTTGGTGCGATGGGAACAAACTTTTCCCGGAACTCGTCATCGATATTCGTTTCTGCAGTCCCAATCGCTTTGTTTGAAAGGCCGAGTGCCGGAACGCTGGCTCCAACCGGTCTTTCTTTCTAAACCGGAATTCAAAACGCCATTTCTTGACCGCAAACTCACAAGTACAGCCTCCGACTCCGTAAAGCCGGACACCATTTGCCATGACTCGACAAACGTCCTTGGGGCGTCGAAAATCCTGAGCACCTATCAAGCAATTCCCACCATTAAGCTACGAGACGATCAGTGAAGCAGCAGGCGCCAAACCTTCTCATCCGCCCCGCTCACAAACGTATACCGGCCTAAAAAGTCGATGCAGTGGAGGTCGTACCCATGAATCTGCGGCCTCGCGACCTCATGCCACGTCGACTCGCCGTCCCGATTCCATCGCCCAAATAGCCGAGAAGTCTGGTCGAGGCTGCCAATTAAAGTCGCGTCATTGGAGGTGAAGGCAATGCAACACGAAGATAAGCTTACCTTACAGACACGACGTAGCGTCCCGTCACGTCCCATGCTAGCCCCTCCACAGAAGCGGCATGCCCACTTATCCCAATCCCGGGCGTCCACGACTTATCGTCCTCCGACGCCGACCCCCACACTTGCACGGACCCGCCGTAGCCGTGGGCGAGGATTAGCCTCCCGTCCGGGCTGAAGATGCCGCCGTAGAAGCCCGCAGAATTGCCACCGACCTCACCGAGACGCGACTGAGGAGGTGAACCAATCGTTTAGCCCGCACGAATGCAAAGCGAAGAACGCGCATCCATAGCGATTCCAGCGTACCTCATTCACCCAAACGCCACCGTCCTGGTCCGGGCGCCACACAAGCAAGCTCTTGTCTGCCGACGCCGAGACGAGACAAAGCGGTTGGTGGAAAGTCTTTTCACCATCTTAATAAATAAATGCGGTGAGTACAATTACTTCACGCTAACAATAGGCATACCAAGATATTTGCAAGGCTGCCAGGCTACACTATGGACCCAGTCGTCGTGCCCCGCCAGCATGGCGTCGAACATCGCCGTGTACGTCTTTTTTCTGTAGACTGTCGTAAGAAACGCGCATGCTACATAGCCGACGTGGGGAGCAACTCACTCCTTTGCGGTATCCACCTCAATCTTATGCGCCTTCGTGCTCAGCTTCATCTCCCTGTCACGCAGTATTAGCCCTTCCCCACCCCCGCCAACTATCAATCAAACGCACCCATCAAGCCCGACAAACGACTCCAGCATCCTCAACGCCTCATCGAACGTCTTCTCCCGCCCGTCGGCCTTCTCCCCTAGTCCCTCAAGCCCCTCAGTAACGTTCTCCGAGACCCTCCACAGGCGGACGTACTTGTCCTGCGACGAGGACGCGATGATCAGGTCGCCGTGGTTGAAGCCCTTGAGCGTCTGGGCGACGCCGACGGCGGCGCCGGGCGCGGGGCCGGTGAAGGTCGCAATATCGATGGATCGGATCCAATCGGTATGGCCTTGGAGGGTTAGGGATTGGGTGAACTGGGGTCGTGATGTGAGCTGAGGAGGCGGCAGATGCTAAAGAGGTGGGACTCACCTTGCCCGCTGTCCGACAGTACAACTTGATCTTCTTTTCGGTTCCACCGGTCACCAGGACGGGTACTATACATTATGGGTTTAGTTCAGAGGGCAAAAACCAAGCAAACTAGTAGCCCATTACTCACCATCGCTATTCGGCATGTACGCGAGCGCCATCGCCAAGGGATACCGCACGCCCGTGTCAATCACTTGTGTGCATACCACCGAGTCTACATATGGCATTCAGCCATGATATGCACGCAGACTTCCGTCAACCAAATCCCTACCTTCGCTGCCCTCCCCGATCGTCCTCTCCCAAACCCTCACGGTCCCATCCGACGAGCTCGACGCGATGATGTCCACGTCCCCAGCCGCCCACGGGGACCGCATAACACCCACGGTCGTTACGGGCTCCGTGTGACCCGTCAGTACCGCCGTCGTATTCCACTTACACGTCGGGTCAGCATACACCAACCGCAACCTTATCCACAACTCACAACGCCCTCCGCGCTCAACCTCCACACCCTACAGGTCGTATCCGCCGACGCCGACACGACGCCAACCTCGCGCGACCCCCGCCTCAGGAAGCGGACGCAGTTAACCCTGCCCGTGTGACCCCTCAGCGTCTGCAGAATCCCGCGGCGGGACGGGTGCTGCGGGTCATAGACGGCGACCCAGGTGTTGCAGGCCACCAGGACGCCGTGGCCGGAGATAGACCAGTCCGCGGCCTGGGAGACCCTGTTGCAGGCCGAGGCGATGAGGTCCGAGGTGACAGTAATCATTTCGGGCAAAGTTGACAGCTGGGTGAGGGTCTTTTTACGAAAATGTTGGGCTATTCATGTAAATGCTATCAAAACACACTCCGACCAAAGAATATCTTCTGTTAAGGTGCGAGTTGACACTGATCGTTCGTGGCAAAAAAGATATTTACGCCGACCCGACCGTTAAAGATCAGAGAGGAACATTGGCTGGCATTTGGCGAGGCTGTTCTGATTGCGGCACCGGACTGCGTGGCGATTGGGGGCGATGGCGGGTTTAAAGTGGGTGGGGGTCTCTTGGTCGGGCGGCGTGGTTCTTTCCCCGTCCGTCCAACCAAACAGCAGGGCCGTCTGCGCGCTCGCTCCCGACCCGACAGCATTTTGCTCGCCCAGAAAAGACACGAGGGTCGGTGTCGGCCTTTTCCAGAACACCACGCGCTTCTGGGGCGAGGTCGCCTGACTATCCCCGGCAGTAGGAGCTGGACAGAACCACACGAGAAACAGAGGAGGCCGCGTCTCTGCGTGGGGGTGGAGTGCGGGTGGGGGTGGGCAGCGGACGTGACGACGTTGAAGACATAATGCGACCGAGATGGAGCTGGACAGAACCACACTATTTACATACTTACTACGTCGGGGGGTTGATGGAAAGCTGACTGGCCGTCGGCCTAGTACCCGTATAACGTTATTATTATGCATGCATCGTTATCGCAACAGCTGCATCGAATCTTTTCGAAACCGAGTCATCGGCCTGCTCTGCCACCATGCCTGCATCCGCTCTCACCGCCCCCGATCACGCCCCCGCACCCATCATCCCATCCGTCGTCGTCGGGACGGCCCCTGAAGTCACCTCGATGCTGGATCCGCCGCCGCATCCTTTGCCGACGTCGGACCCCGCATCGTGCGGGGCCGGCGTCGGCGCCGTGGCTGCGGGCGCAAACCCGCAGAGTAAAAACCACAAGAAGAAGAAGAAGAAGAAGAAGGCCTCATCAGCTGCTGCGGAGCTGAACGGGAAGCAGCGCTTGATCAGGGACTCGGTCGAGGTCCGGAAAGAATGGGATCGCAAGGTGTTTGCTGTGCAGGAGAGCCTGTTTGACGGGCAAGCGGAGCATACGGAGCTGGAGAAGGCGGTTGGTACTCTCTCTCTTAGCCTTAGAGCTGGCGCGCGCGGAGGGAGGGACGGAGGGAGTGTGGGAGAATGGAGGTGACGGAGGAGGGAGGGCGAGAGGGAGGAGAGCATGGG
>JADGJL010000887.1:0-12431 GCA_027600665.1 Irineochytrium annulatum
CCCCCCCCCCCCCCCCCCCGCCTGTTCCCCTGTTCGCCCCATACTCCGAATCCGGGGGACGTCACCGGCGTGGCACATCCTCGCCTCAGGAAGTACGTATCAACGCTGGCGCGTCGCCGCCGGCGTGCGTGTAATTGCTGCCTGCACGCCCTCAGCGTCGGCGTGCTTAACGACCAGGGACATCCGGGACGGGCGGCGAGTTGACATCCGTGATGAGCTCGGCCTCGTCGCCAAACTCGTCCTGCGCGGCCTCTGCGGCCGCGTAGGGTACTCCGGGTGGCGGCCCGACGGCACCATCCTTTTGTTGCGCGAGAGTGGAAGGGTGCCGAGCCGATCCGCGCGGCTTGACGGTCTGTGTTGTCCGCAGCTGGGACGGTGGCCGAGATTAATTTGACGGAGTACATCGTCGTCGTGCCCATTCCAGAGGAGGAGGACGATGATGAGACGGAGGCGGCGGATGTGCAGAGCGCGTTGCTACCACTCTGAATACAACATAAATGACTGAAGGCAACTCGTTCTCCAACATTTATTATCATCACCTATTCCGCCAACAGCCATGAACAATGACAACGACATGCCTCCCATCCCTCAAGGCACTTCACTCTGCTTCTTTTGTTGATCAATGATATCCTGCTTATCGGGAAGGCCAAGGTACTCAACGTAAGAACCAGGCTCAGGGAAAGGCCTACAGATAAAGTGTTAAAACGTCAAACAGAGCGAGGTGATTGTGTACCTCCGCCCGAGCAAATCCACCATGTCCTCCCGACTGAGAACCTCTTTCTCTAGCAGCCTGAGTGCCACCTTCTCGACCTCGGCCTTCTTCTCCGTAAGCAGCTTAATGGTCCGGTCGTAAGCCGACTTAATCAGCTTCCTCGCCTCCTCGTCAATCAGCCTCGCCGTCGCTTCGGAATAGGGCTTCATAAACGACTGCTGTTCCCGCTGCCCGTCACCCCAGCTCACGTTCCCCAGCGAACCATTCATGCCATACGTCGTGATCTGCGCATAAGCGAGACGCGTGACCTTCTCCAGATCGTCCCTTGCGCCTGTCGTGATAGAGTCAAAGAAGATCCGCTCCGACACCCTCCCACCCAGCGTCATGCACATCGTGTCCAGGAGCTGCGCGGTCGAGTGCAGGTGCTCGTCCTTGGGCAGATACTGCGCATACCCGAGCGCGGCGCTCCCGCGCGGGATGATCGAGACCTTCAAGAGCGGGTTCGCGTGCTCGAGGAACCAGCCGGCGACCGCGTGCCCGGCCTCGTGGTGGGCGACAATCTTCTTCTCCTCCGGCGACAGCACCTTAGACCTCTTCTCGAGGCCCGCGATGACGCGCTCGATCGCCTTCTCAAAGTGAACCTCGCGGACGTCCGGCACGTTCTCGCGAGCCGCGATGAGTGCGGCCTCGTTGCAAACGTTGGCAACGTCCGCGCCAGCGAAACCGGGCGTAAGCGCCGCCAGCTTCCGGCTCAGCCTAGCCACGTCTTCGCCCTTGGCGATCTTAATCGGCTTAAGGTGGACCCTGAAGATGTCGGACCGGCCTTTGATGTCGGGAAGGTCGATGGAGACGTGTCGGTCGAACCTGCCAGGGCGGAGCAGGGCTGCGTCGAGAACATCGGGCCTGTTCGTACCGGCGAGGACGACGACGTGCTCGGAGGAGGCGAAACCGTCCATCTCGACGAGGAGCTGGTTCAGCGTGCTTTCTCGCTCGTCGTTGCCGCCGCCAACAAAAGCGCCCTTGCCGCGAGCTTTGCCGATCGCATCGATTTCGTCGATGAAAATGATCGATGGCGCGAGTTTCTTCGCGTTCGCGAAGAGGTCCCTCACCCGCGAGGACCCGACCCCGACGAACATCTCGACGAACTCCGAACCCGAGACCGAGAGGAATGGCACGCCCGCCTCACCAGCAGTCGCCTTCGCCAGAAGCGTCTTCCCTGTCCCCGGTGGACCCGACAACACCGCGCCCTTCGGAATTTTTGCGCCGAGCTTCTCGTACTGAGCCGGATGCTTCAGGAACTTGACGAACTCCATAATTTCCTCCTTCGCCTCGTCCATCCCGGCGACGTCCTTGAATTTGACCTTCACATCGGTCTCCTGGTTATACAGTTTTGCCCGCGACTTCCCAACGCCAAATATCCCACTCGCGCCTCCCCCAGCCGCGCCGCCACGCCGGGACAGGTAGTATATCATTCCCACCACAAGCAATGTAGGAGCGAAATTTAGGATGACGCTGATGGCGGATAGCTCGGATGAGTACTTCACCGGAACTCGGTTCGCGGTCGGGATGCCAAGCTCGCGCTGGGCGAGATCGAGGCTCCGCTCAAAGCTGTCAACGCTGCCTAGTAATCGAGTGATGTGTTAGCACTAATGATAAAAACGAAGCATCCTCGTACCAATCGAGAAGTAGTACGAGGGAACGCCGGGTGAGACGGGGTGGCCAGACACTGATGATGCCTCGGGTTTCAAAAAAACGTAGACAGTTTGCTTGTTCACCACCTCAAGGTGATCAACAAGGCCCCGCTCAAGGAACTCGTTACGAAATTGGTTAAACGTTAAAGGGGTCGTATTGCTCGAGGTAGAAAACAGCTGGTACAGAATATAAACCGCCGGGACGCCGAAAAGAAGAATGTTGACCGGGTTAATCTCTATGCTAAAGAACATGCCCTCGGCGTTGCCTTCTGGTTTTTTTTTCGCTGACACCATGAAGCTCGTTAGGAAGTCTCAAGGAAAGCTAATCTTACATTTCTTTTTCGATGCTGACTCATCCTCTTCATCCTCTTCAGCTGGCTCCTTTTGCTCTTTCCGCCTCCGCGGCTTCACCGTCCTCTCGTTATCCCCTTCGTCCTGGTCGCCCTTCTGCCCACCGGCAGACGCCTTCCCTTTCGTTTCCGACTTGACATCCTTCGGGTCCGGTGGCGGACTGGCGGCGGCCCGTAGCTTAAGACCGCGTCCCTGAGACCTCGACATGCTCGCGATTCGCCGAAGGAGTTGCGACGTGGACGACCGTAGGAGATCCTCCATTGACGATACGGGGCCGGTATTCATGACGAATTGCCGTTCATGAGTCGGAGCCGCGGCGGCAATCGTGATCACGTGTGGTCGCCCGGCGGATGAGAGGCCCGCGGGCCGGAGCTCACGGTCCCCCAGTGTGGCCGAGGACGAAAGCCTAACCGGGCCCCGCGCCACAACATGACGCCACCGCGGCCACTTCTGCGACGAGATGCGCCGAATTAGAAACGGCGGCATCGACGGCGACGCGCGGTGCATTCAGCAACGGTAGAGTCGCAGATCGGTGGTTTCTGCACTTTGACGATCCCTCTTCTCACATTTGCTTTTTTACTTAGTGTTAATCGCTGACGTGGCAACATGATGCCCTTGTAGTGAAGGAGAGAAGAGCTTTTGCACAGTAGCCTCCTCCAGAACGCACGCCGCACCAAGAAACAGAAGTACTCCGGTCCGCTGAACTTAGTGACGGCCAGCGGCAAACGAACAGCAGCGTCGTGACACCACTTGAATCCCGCACGATGAGGTCGACGACGATCCGAACATTAACAAGACTTACCGGAAAATGCATGGACTCAACATCGGATGCGAGATGGGAGATGGAAAACGTCAAAGCATCTCTCTCATTGGCAATGTCGGCACCCAGTGTCGAGGTAGAGGAGTCGAAAGGCTTGGCCCCAAGGCACCCTAAAGCTCGTACAGGTGGCGGCAACGTGGCACATTGGAATTCCGCTACGGCTGGCTCAGCAGGTCGTCGATACGCACACATTCCTAGAACTGGCCATGGTCCGCACGTCACCATCGACGATCGTGAGTCGATGGCATTGGTTTTGAACTGAAAAGCGGCCACCCCAGAAATGGAGGGGAGGGCACTTGTGCGCGACGCGCACGATATGCCACCTCCCGCGAGTGGCAAGCTATCGCTGCGTCGCGAGCGTCGCGATCGTTTGTTGCTGAGGAAATTGTCGTCCCGACGCGACGGGCGGCTTGTACAGCCCGCTCAGGATGCCATGACCGGCCACCTGCGCTGTGGACGAGCTGTGTCCCAGGCGACTGCAGCGATGGGGAGTAAGTGCCACGCTCGCAACTCGAACGGGCACCACCTGGAGGCTTTCAAAATACCTGGCGGACGAAGTTTTAGCTTCCGTCCAGGGGGTCGCCCCCCGCGACATCAATGAACAGTTGGAAGAGTATCTTTGGAGGTTGGTGCATGAGAGAAGTGTGAACAAGCCACCGGCCGCAACCATACAAGCCACCGACGCGAACAACTGAACAACGTACAAATAACGATTTCTTATCATATGCCCCAACACTCGTGTGCACAGCACTGTGGCGCAGCCACGTGACGATGCTCGAATATATTACTATGTTACATGTGCGTTTCAGTAATCCCTACATTTGTCTTCGCCCGCACCATACATCTGTCTGATTGCGACTGCAACAGGATCAGTTGTAAGGTTGGGCGTAGGCCATGGCGTCATTCATATCGCGGGATAGTGTGTGCTGGTTTGGTAACGGCTCCAGAATTGATCGTCTAAAAATCGAATCTTTATTTGCTTTAATACAGGACTATGTACGGCGTGTCAATTAGTTGATTACAGAAGTATGTACGAGAGGGCGATTGATGTCAGCATGATGATGGTACCCTTCCATCCCGCTTCCCATTCCCATGTGTACTGGCCCCTTTACCCCGGGCGTCGTCATCGACATCATCCTTTCCACTTCTACGAAAACGAAATTGTAAGAGCTATTTTGCTCACTTGCAGCCGCAAAAACTTACTCGAGATTAAATGTTTCCCGTAAGTATACTTTTTCAAGGACTGTAGGTGCGGTTTTATCTTTAGCAACAACAGCTCTCGTTGATCACCGTCCACAACGTCGAGCATCTTTTGAACGACATACTAAACCACAGTGAGCTGTGTGACAACTAATAATGGAGGACATACATTCGCGAATTGGTCTTTCATCATCGCGATCAAAGGCGAGGTGCTGATGTAATTTTATCAACGTCGCGACGACGGAAGTGCAAACAATCTTACCCGTCCGGCCTCGTAGCAATCACCTCCTCAATTAAACACTGCCGATCATACTTACTCCCATACGCGACGCACTTCTCCACAACATTCGACGCGAACTTGTGTTTGCTCATCTGCAATACCTGCCCGCGCACCTTGCTCGTTATAAGAGCTTTGTCAGCTGGCTTTCCGCGCTCGAGCACGTGTTGGATGACGCTAATAAACAATTTCAATATGCTTTGCCGCGGCCTATATCAACTCACTAGTTGCCGTATTGATCTTGTATAAGGTTAATGGTGTACCGATGCAACTCTTCGATCAACGCCTAGAACATGCGAGTTAAGACTGCACCCGCAAAGCATTCACTACATTGTATCCGCTCGATCCCCGAATCATTGCCAACGATTGATCGTCGGTGCAGTGCTCAAAGATACGCTGGATCACCCGGCAGCCGTAAGGGTGCGTTGCGAGAGAGTAAACCTGGCCGTGGAAGGCGTCGATGATGAACTGAATATGCTCAGCGGGGACACGCTCAATCGCCTTTTGGATAACGTGGTTCCCGTTCTGATCTTTGACGCACTTAAGGACGTTCCCGTCCAGCTCCCTGACGAGCGTGACTTGTTGGTCCGTGAGGACATGTTCTAGCGCCTTCATGCTCCAATTAATACCTGCAACGTCATGTATGCGACATCACGTACTTTCTGAACAACCCTACAGCCGTACATCTGCAAACTTAAGCTCAAGACGTGGCCGTCCATCTGCTTCGCGAGGATCTGCTTCTGGATCTGGTTGCCGTGCTCGAAGAATTTCTGAATGACATAGTTTCCAAAAACGTCGGTCATGAGCTGAAGAGCGTTTGGCAGGATTTCGTCAAAGACAAGCTGCTTCTCGTCACTGTTGGCCGTCTCGAGCTTTTGCTGAATGAAACGGGATCCGTGCTGGTCGCCGCTGAACTCGACAATGCTCCCTACTATGTCCTGAGGGAGACTGTGAGAAGAACTCGTTGCGAAGCAGGATGACAAATATTGCATACCCTAAGATCGCACTTTTTGTTCTTGTTGTTCCTAAACTCCTCCAAAAGCGGGCTTCGAAGACCATGGTTGGGGTCATTTGTGGCGAGAGCCACATCAGTGGTCGACCTCCGGATTGACTGAGGCGGCAGAGACGTGCCAGCTAGGATACCATTCATGCTTTGTAGGTACTCGCGGCGCATTATTTGCTCCCGGAGGAGAAGCTGCTGTTGCTGCTGCATCATGCGAAGCTTTTTGTCCGCAAGAAGCGGATCCGCTCTCCTGTCTAAGCAAGTGGTTACTAATAAAATAAAATATGCCCCACAATAGTACCCTGATTCGGAGCAGCTATATACGGGTTCCTCTTCGCGCCTGTCGGGAAGTCTGCACCATTATAGGCGTCATGATAGGACGAATAGGGCTGTGCGAAAAGGGAAAGGGTCAGCCAAAGCCTCCCTTATCTTCTTAACCCACAAAACCTACTCGGCTAGGCCCGGCCGCCTGTTGTTGGGCTTGGCGCATCTCCCAAGCGTACAGGTCCTTCTGAGACATCGAAAAGGGATCACTAGGACGATTCGGTTTTGGTGAGCTGTAGCCGCTGTAGCTCGACATGGACGAAACACTGGATTGGCCTGCAGTAGGCTCAGTTTTAGCACCGAGGTAATTGACGGCTCATAGTGCAAACCTGAAAACGGCGCCGGAGTTTGCCGCGGATTACCATACTCATTATAATAACGGTCGTAATTGGATTTTTGCCTCGATCCGTTTCCCTGCGGGGAAGCCATGCGCGCGATGGCGTCGTAATCCTCCTAAACGAGAGTTTACTTATCCCGCGCGCATTAATGGGAAGAACAAACCTCGGTCAAGCTCATGCCGCGCATCTGCAGCACAACCTCAGGAGGCAGCTGCCCTCCCCCGTAATCGCCTAAGGGCGATTGGTCGTTTGCTATACGCTCCGCCGCCGCCAACCTATAGTTGTAATGCATGGACGGCGGCGTCGAAGCGGAACGCACGGGAACCGGCATGCCCGAGAGCTCGTCCCCTTCCAACGCCGCGTTGAGCACCGCGGCCATCCGAGTCCTCTCCTCCACGTCCGGATGGGACAGCTGCGCGTCGAGTTCGGCCCTTCTCTGATCTGACCTAAGTTGCTGCTCATGCCTCTCCTCCTCGCCCGACACACGCTGCTTCATGTTCGGAAACCCCGGCGAAGACGCCCTCGGGAAGTCGTCGCCCGCCATCATGTCAACAAGCTTCCGCGGCCGCGACGGCGACGCCTCATTCTGGTGGCCCCCCAACGCCGACAGGCTCTCCCTCGTCCAACCCGCGCCCGAGGCGCCGCGGACGTCGACCGCCGGTCCCGGAGAGCGGTTGTCAGCGAGACGGGGTTCGATACCACCGCCGACGCGCGGGTCCATCATAAAGCGGGGACTAGCCGACAACAGGCGGAGATCCCTCGCCTCGTTCATTCGCGCCGCATACTCGTAGACATCGCGCGAGGCCGCATCATCCTGCTGTACACCCTACACGAGAAAGAAAATATAAATTAAAGTGCGACACATCGCTTACCATTACATTGTCAATAGAGAAACCGGTCGACAAGTCGTCGGCGTCCAGCATCGCGGACGACCCATTCGAGCTCGCCATGCTCTTGTATCTTTCAAGCAGCTTGTCACGCTGCTGGCCCGCACCCATCGTCGGATTCATGTTAATCACGTCCGACCCTCCGCTAGCGGACCTCTGCTGCTTTGCGAGACCCGGCGGGGCCCAAAGCTGCCACGATTGTCCCGGCGAGTAGATCGGCGGCGGCAGCCTTGGATCCAGCCGCGAGTGCAGGTAGTAGTAGGCGGCATAATCCGGATCAAGGCGAGGATCTGACGGTGACGCATCGAATTCCTCTCCGTCCTAGACGCGCGAATTAGATTCAGTGACTGGGCTTAGTCACTAACTCTGGTCTGATCAGGCAGCAGGATCTGCGTAGGAGGCGCACTGCTGGACCTGTTAATGTCCTTAGGTGAACCATTCAGCGTCTCAAAATCCCAGTCTAGGCGGCCTCGGAGGAAGGAGGCGAGCTGTAAGGTAACCACAGCATGATCAGCGACCGCGCCAGCCGTGGATCGATCCAGTACCCACCTGCCCCTGCGGCTGATTCTTAGCCTTAGGCTGGAACACGGCCGGGCCTCCTTGATCGTCCATCGTGCCAATGGCCGGGGGCACACCTCTGACAGACGAGGAGGCGGAGCGATCTAGCCCGGATCCTTCGTCCCCGAAGTCGTATACGAGCGCCAGGATCCCTAGGAGGCAGCAGAGCTGCGATCGCCGCGAGGTTGGTACTTTTAAGCGAGGAGCGGGTTGCCCTCGCGGTGGGGGGGTTGCGGGTGTCCCACAACTTTTCTAAAGGATTGCTACGAGTAAACACGTTTGCTCAACTCGTTCTGAGAATGACCAAGTACGCGTGTACGCATATGCAAGTATTGCGTATAATAATCGAAGTCTAGTCTTCTCAAAACTAGCGACAGCGGTGATATCTGCAACCAGTAAAGCCCGCCCGAACAAACACCGCCGTCCCTTGCATGGTGTTCATACGTAGATCCCAACAGCCAGGAAAAGAAAGACGATGCCTGTGCCTGTATCGGGAACGGGATGCCCTTCAGATGCAGTAATTTACAACCAAAAAGAAACTAACCTAAGAACGCCGAAGACGGAATGGCAATTAGCAGCTCGTTAACCAGGTTTTTCTTCGCATAAGTCGTCGTGAGCTCGTAGCTGCAATAGCAAAGTGTTAAATCTAAAAAAGATCGCGCGATTCTCACATGAACAACAGAGAGGCGAGGCCGAAACCGATGAGCAGAAGAACAAAGGCCCCCGGCACGAACAGGGACGGCGGGATCGGCGAGGCGAAGGGCTTCAAATGCGCCGCGTTCCAGTCCTCCATTTCCGTTGGTGATGCTGGACTGGAGCTTTTGACGACCTTAGTCAGGGAGACTTGCTTCACAACCTGTTACCCTGTATCTTCAACGAAACGACTATAATAATTGCAATTACTTTGCAAAATGCTCAGAGAATAAAAAGGCCCTGAGATAAATATAGTTAACGACCCAAAATCGCCTGGTTGTTCCGCAGGCGGTCACTCCTGATTCACAGATAGACAGCATCCGCCTATTCCAAGGGTTAACGGCTCGGATATGCGACGGCGACGTAGGACGTCGGCAACGAGTAAGGGTCATGGCACACTGAGGCGTTGACGGCCGAGGGGGAGGCCGCACCGACGTATGGCATTGTTAAGCGGCGCGAAGAGGATGCTTCGCCGTCGTGCAGCTGCTCGGTATATCTCTTTGGGCACGACAAGAGATGCGACCACGTCACAATCGGCCTCCCCAGACTTCTCGCATTCCGGCTGGCGTCGTGACGTCGACGTCGCCGGCGGCGCGGGGAGGATCTGTTTGGTTCGGTCGCGTCCTCGGCCGGCACGGGGAGGCCATGTGCCTCCTTCGGTTGCAGTGACGTCGACGACATAAAGCCGCGCCGGACTTTCCCGATTGAACTTGAACCGAACCTGATCAGAACTCCTCCATCTCGCCAACACAATTCTCTTTACGGCATGAGCATTAGGACAGCGCGCGGCGTCACCATCCTTGGGGCCGTTCCCCCGCAGTACGCGGACATTCTTAGCGTCCCAGCCCAGGCGTTTATCGCTCAGCTGCAGAGGTGAGGTTTCTGCTTTATGGGCTGCCGCTCTGACCTTCGCGACCTTCAGGTCCTTCAACGGCCGCAGGAAAGAGCTTCTCGCTCGCCGCAATGTGCGCCAGCAGGAGATCGATGCAGGTTGGGTATTTGGTCTGACTTTCGTGCAGTCGAAGCTGACAGTCGATGTTAGGCAAGCTTCCGACGTTCCTGCCCGAGACGAAGTGGATTCGCGACGACCCGACCTGGAGGGTGGGTGTTCATTCGTCTGCTGTCCGATTGAGTCGATTTTTAACATTATATAGGCCGCCAAGCCTGCTCCTGGTTTAATCGACCGTCGGGTCGAGATCACCGGCCCCGTCGACAGGAAGATGGTCATCAACGCCCTCAACTCCGGTGCCAGCACGTTCATGGCGGATTTTGAGGGTACGTTGACCTGTGCTGTTATCACAGGATTAAAAGGTTTCTCTTTAGATTCGAACGCGCCTACGTGGGAGAACAACATCAGCGGTCAGGCCAACCTGCGCGACGCCAACTTGCGCCAAATTACCTATGCTGCTCCCAACGGCAAATTTTACAAGCTCAACGAGGGCAAGGTCGCGACACTCCTCGTTCGGTATGTATCAGTTTGCTGTTAAGCTATTCTGGGCTGCAGCTGACCTGGTGTCCAGTCCTCGTGGATGGCACCTTGAGGAGAAGCACATGCTCGTCGACGGCGAGCCCATGTCCGGCTCCCTCTTCGACTTTGGCCTTTACTTCTTCCATAACGTCCACCAGACGCAGAAGATCGGCGCTGGACCGTACTTCTACCTCCCCAAGATGGAGAGCCACCTCGAGGCCCGCCTCTGGAACGACGTCTTCAACCTCGCGCAAGATATGCTCGCCGTCCCACGCGGCACGATCCGCGGCACGGTCCTGATTGAGACTATTCTGGCCGCCTTTGAGATGGAGGAGATCATCTATGAGCTCCGCGAGCACTCTTCGGGCCTTAACTGCGGGAGGTGGGACTACATCTTCTCCTACATCAAGCGGCTTCGAAACCACGCGGAGTTCGTCCTGCCCGATCGTGGGGACGTTGGCATGACGAGCCCGTTCATGGACGCCTACGTCAGGCTCCTAATTAAGACATGCCACAAGCGTGGCGTCCACGCCATGGGCGGCATGGCGGCCCAGATCCCAATCAAGGACAACGTTCAGGCGAACGAGGCAGCCCTTACTAAGGTTCGCGCTGACAAGCTCCGCGAAGTTCAGGTTAGCACATAATTTCTCCGATATGAATCATTGATATTCGTACTCCGAAACCAGGCCGGCCACGATGGTACCTGGGTCGCGCACCCGGACCTCGTCAAGATTGCGCTCGCCATTTTTAACGAGCACATGCCCCAGCCGAACCAGCTCTACGTTCTACGCGAGGACGTCCATGTGACCGCAAACGACCTCCTCAGCCTTAAAGGCACCAACGGCCAGATCACGGAGAAGGGCGTCCGCATGAACATGAACGTCGCGCTCCAGTACATGGAGTCCTGGCTCCGCGGCGTCGGCTGCGTGCCCATCCACAACCTTATGGAGGACGCCGCCACGGCTGAGATTTCGAGGAGCCAGCTATACCAGTGGGTGAGGCACAGGTCGAAGACGAACGACGGGAAGGTTATCACGCCTGAGTGGATCACGCAACTTTTGGACGAGGAGACGGACGCGATCAGGAGGCAGATCGGAGACCAGAGGTTCTCTCAGTCGAAGTTTGAGCTCGCGAAGAAGTTCCTCGGAAGCACTATCAAAGGCGGCGAGTACTCGGACTTCCTTACGGTGAGCTCTTTAATACTCTGGCGGAGGTTTTTAAACGGTGTCCAAAACTAACTCGAATTCAAAGACTCTATGCTACGACTCGATTCTGTCGATCAAAAACAACGCTAAGCTGTGAACTAAGCTGTAAGCTGCCTCTGTTTCAGGCATATCATTATTCCTTTTCTTCGCTTTGTGTGCTTTGTGCCCTCATTTCATACGTATGCCCAAATTTTTTTGTTGTTAATGAATTGATTTCAATAAACTAAGCTACTTTACTGTGTTTGATCGTTGCAATTCCGCGAACGCATTCGTCACCAAACTGGATGAACGACTGTTGGTTCTTTAACTTACAAGCCTTTCTGTTAATTCTGTCGAAATGTTGCACTAGCCGGTCATTGACGGGGTCGGGTAAGAGCTGTATATTTTTAAACAACGCTTGGAGGTCGGTGGATGCTAATCGACGGAAGGCGCGTCGTAAGATAGTCCAGTTCTTTTCGTGCAGGCGAAACTTCTACACGTCTGGTCAACGTCGCGGTGACGTTTAATAGCATCTTTCAACCTCAGGGCCCCTGCACCATATGTTGGCGGCGATACTCCACAAGAGTTCTACTCGTTGGTTTGTAACATGCGTTTATTATGCGTATATGTAGTACTAATGCATTTAAGACCATTGACGGTTATATGTCGGCGACGAGACTGGCAGCGTCCCGGAATCGTATCAGTGTAGTTCCGCTATTTAACCACGTTCTTGGAATGCGACATATGACAAAGCGATCAGTCAGAATTTTGGCGCACGTCAAACTCCACATGAATCATTTTGTTTGCCTCAGAACGTCCAATTAGGCGGTGGAATCGCACAATCAACGATTGATTTGCAGTTGCACATCTCAAGTTCGATTCCTGAGCCAACAAAACACCTGTCTCGCTACGAATCCAAAGAGCA
>JADGJL010000888.1:0-12430 GCA_027600665.1 Irineochytrium annulatum
CGATGGTGGGTGTTTGAATCGAGGCAAGTTTTTTGCGCATATATTTGTCGGTGTGCGAATTGGTATGAACACTCTTATTCTTAATCGTTCGCGTACCTTCCTCCTACTTTCGGGTGGGGAGCAGGGACGAGAAAATTTGCGATGGAAACTTTCGTTGATTGTGTATGAAATTATTAATGTAGAAAAGAGTAGCATAGAGTCAACTGGTATTAGAGAGGAGAAATACGATATTGAGGAAACATGATACAAAATACAAACATTACGAACATATACTTTTAGCATCGCGCCTCCCTTGCATCTGCATCGACATTATCGCCCGCAACACAAATCAAGGCAATTGAAAAAGTGTTCTGACTCGATATCAACCTCCGCCTGGAAAATACACATGCGTCGAACTGTACAAACGCTTAAATTCGGTTTGTTAGAAGACGCTTCTCGCAAGTTTGCAGTGATGAAGTGATGGCCGGATATACAAAAAAAAAAAAAACCAACAAAGCACAGGCATAAACAAATACGCGTGATCTGAATACGGACGGGGGGGTATCGGCAGCCGCGATCGACGTCTCTCTTTCTCAATACTCGCACATTGAATAGTCCCAAATGCGGCGAGTGCGTCCCACGAGCTTTAGCTCCTGGCGCTCCAACATGAGCCTAGCAGTGCCATCTCCATTTGTTTCATTCATCGTCAATCGTCAAACTTCCACCATGAGGCAAGGCGGGTCAGCAGCGACCGCCCTCAAGCGGCTCATGACGGAGTACAAAGGTATATTGTCCTTGTCCTGCCCACGATCTGCATTCCTGGAGACTAACAGGTCTACGCAGAGCTCACCGTCAACCCGCCCGACGGCATCACAGCCGGTCCGCTCACCGAGGACGACTTTTTCACCTGGGAGGCCCTCATCTCGTAAGCCGCCTGCCATACATCGTGCCAACGGTTATTAAAGAAAACAGCGGCCCCGATGACACACCCTACGAAGGCGGGATCTTCACGGCCACCATCACCTTCCCCCGGGATTACCCGCTTTCCCCACCCGTCATGAAGTTTACGTCCCCGATATTCCATCCGAACGTGTATCCCGATGGCACGGTGTGCATCTCGATATTGCATGCCCCTGGTGACGACCCAAACATGTATGAAAGCGCGAGCGAGCGGTGGAGCCCCGTGCAGAGCGTTGAGAAGATATTGTTGTCGGTCGTTAGCATGCTTGCAGGTTAGTAAGCAAATAGGACTGGACAGTGACCGATGGATGGTGGGGATGGAATCGGGCCGGAATGGGATTGAACCAAGTGAAGGGATTGGAGTGGAGGCGAGGAGCGGGACTATATGTAAGGACAGGAAATGGTACTGGATGTATAGGCCGAGTCATATTTTCGTCCAGACGATATTGTTCGTCCTGACGTGTCTTCATGCCTACTTTCATATTTACACTCGCCAATTATTTACAGAGCCGAACGACGAAAGCGGCGCAAACATCGAGGCATCAAAGATGTGGCGGACAGACAGGGAGAGATTTAAAGCTTTGGTAAAGCGCCAGGTCCGGGAGCTGTTGGGGGTAGAGTGATACCGAGGGGCTAACAAACAAACAAAACTTTAATATACCAACAGTAACTCGATATTTTGATTTTGTATTCTATTTCATTTTGCCCGCAAGGCTATAATAATATTGAGAACGGCAAGAAACGGAGCCGATGGCGTGCAAGCTATGATTAGGATAATAAAACACCGGAGATATACGAAGGAAGGCAGAAAACTACAGCACAACTTTGAAACGGTTTTTGCAGAAGGTCCTCAATCCTCCGACGCAGCTACAGGCGCCTTGACCCCCGACGCCACGGACGACACCATCGACCCGACCACGGAACTCGCGTTCGACCCCTGTATGTTATCTCCGTCCCCACCGCTGTTCTCCCCTCCGCTCCCAGGCGGGCTCGACGATGCCGAGCTCTCCTTCCTCGCGCGCTGCACAGCCGCCACGGCGGCGGCCATAATGACAGCGGCAGATGGCGGCCTAGCCTGCTGCTGCTGCTTCTGTGCGGGCACCAGCGCGTGCACGACGGGCGCCGCCAGCATCGAGCTCTGATACGGTTCTGCCAGGCTGCGGCCCGACACTCGGCGGACGGCGGGATTGACGGAGGGCAGCGGATCCGACCGGCGATTCACGCCGGGCGTCGCGACGTCGGATCGGGACCGCACGGGGCCGCTTGCACCGCCCGTCGCACCTTGGGGCCTTAACCGCTGCTGCTGGTGCTGCTGCGGGTGCGGATGCTGTTGTTGTTGCTGAAGCGCGGGGACGAGACTCAGGTTAACCTCTGCCCAAGCTAAGACGCCGGCTGCCGAGATGGACTCCGACAAGCTCAGGGCGTCGAACTCCGAATCCGTAGCCGTGGAGGGGCGGGTGGACTCGGCCTCGGAGATGCCACGGCGCCGCCCGACACCCGAGAGGACCGCGGAGGTTGTTGGCGGGTTGTTGTTGAGGATGTAGGCGCGGTACGGTTGCTCGGATTGGGTCAGAAAGGGGTTGCCGGTGGAGGATACGCTAGGGGGCAGCTCAAAGGTCGATTGGGTTAGGGCGCTGTTGGTGGATTCCATGGAGCCGACAATGACGGTCGGCGGGGGTGATGTCGCGGGGTGCGGAGGCTGTTGCGACTGCTGCTGCTTGGTTGTCGGTTGCACGGCGGCGGGCTTTCGCTGCATTTTCAATCCGCCCGACGGCGATTTCTGCGACGTAGGGTATTGCAACGTGATGACCCCTACAGGCGACATGACCAGCTCCCCGCTGTCGACTCCACCCACATCCGACCCGTCGTCGTCCCCGGTCCCCTCCACCTCCTCCACAGCGGCCCCATCCGAAACGACCGAATCCTCCCAACCCGTCGAGCTCGCGGCGCCATACATCCAACCTCCGGGATACATCAACACCTGCGGCAAGTTCGCCTGTGCCGCGCTGGCCGTCACAACCGCCCGATTCGCCGGCGCGTACGCGAAGGGGCCCTCCCCAAACGCCACGACGACATCGCAGGGCGCGTCGCAGCCAATCGTAGCGTGGTACCCCGGGTATTGCAGATCATAAAACGCTTCACCGACGTATCGCCCGTTCACCGTGAAAAAGCAGCCGCCCGTGGCCAGGTTCAGGCCACAGCCGACCACGTCCCCCGAGCCGAACTGCGGGCCGTAGGGCATCCCACCTTGCTGGAAAAGGTGCGTCGGGTAAGACTGCGTCGTGGGCGTCGCGCCGAGGAGCTGTGCGTGGGAGGCGTGGGTGTGCTTCGTGCCGTCAGAGGCATAGGCGACGGAGTGGGGGCCGCAGCCGGGAAGCCGATCGATCGGGTAGGCGCGGGCCGCGAGACCGATGGCGAATGTCGCGCGACGGGCGGGGTTTGTAGAGCCGTTGGCGGGTGTCGGTTGCAGAAGGTCGACGATCGCCACCTCGAAGTAGCAGAATGACATGCCAGGGACGGGTCGGATGGGCAGATTACTTTGAACCGTGCGGGCGTTCGTGCCGACCGGCGGGAAGAGGCGAACCGTTGTGCCGTCTGTAACAGTAACACCCGTCTTCAGGCCAAGAGGGTCGTCGACGGGTCCGAGGATCTCGTAGGGTATCGGATTGTACATAAGGGAGGAGGCAGATGGCGACTGGGGCAGCGTCGAGTGACTTTTAGTGCGGACCGGCTTCTTGTTGTGTTGCTGCGTCAGCGGTGGCCGGGAGATAGAGCTGTTGCTGTTGAATGACACTCGCACGTCCGTGTTCGACTTTTCGGCTCGAGGCTCACTGAATCAACAAACAGATTTAGCAGGAAGAAAATACGTTAGCGAGGGAAGGTGAGACTCACAGCGTGTCCACGACTGCATTTTCATCGGTCACGACAGCCGCCAGCTGCGTGGTCGGTGGCCGGCCACCGCCCGCTGCAGCATTCTCGAAGCTCACGCGACTCCGGTTGAGCTTTCGCGGCACGCCCGGATTGGCGTCGGTCGCGTTTGCGGAGGACCCAGCCTCAATGCCCGTCGACGCATCCTTTGCCTCCAAACGACGTCTCAGCAGCCTCCACATCCAGCATGACAATGATGTGGCAACAACGACAACGACGGCCAGGACGAGCACCGCGACGCCAAGGATGATGATCGTATTGGACGCTGCAACAAAAGGTAGTCAGGCCGATGATCTAACGCGTAGCGAGGAGCAGGCATACCTGAGTCATTGGTGGTCGCTGGTGGCGATGAAGATGCGGCCGACGACTGATCGCGACGGAGGCTGGCATATTCGTGGCCAACACCCTGCTCGAGAAGGCCTGCTGCGATGGCCGTCATCCCCTTAAGCTGGGCGAAGTCGATGTTGGCGACTTCCGAATCCTTTCAGGCCCGGCACACTGAGGCTCGGCTTCCAAACGGCGGCCCCTGTTGACCCTGCTAAAGTGCACGTCATCCTGCCTGCGTCTAAGCGGAGCCGCAAAAATGCAGGAAGAGTGCCGACGAAGATTTGCTCGCTGTTTTTGCGCAGGGGAGGATTTCCTAGATATTAATATCACCAGCCATATTGCCGCCAGCGTTTAATTATGTTTACTCGCATGCGGACCCCACTTGGCGTCACGCGGCTTTTCACGTCCAAAGATCAGAGTTCCACTGCACCGCCCGACATGACCTCTACGCGTGCCCCAGATACCCTGCCTTTCGGCGACGGCCAAATGCAGTGAGAAGTCGCCGCGGTTTAGAACGCGGGAGATGGCAACGACGCCGAAAAGCCTCACTCTGCACTATATGAGGAGCTACCTTTGTTTGTGGGCGGGAGGATATGTGGATGTTTTCGGTGAAGAGAAAAACTACTTCAATATAGCCCCCAACTTGAAACATGCCGATCGCAACAATAATAATGAAAGGGTATTCGCTCAGCGCGCTCTGGGGAACCAACACCCGCCACAAGGATGAGTGTCAATTCTCAGAACTCTGTCCAGGATAACGCCAATTCCACATCGTTCGCACGCGACGGACCGATGGTGCTCGCGCTCTTCCTGACGCATGTGAGGCCGGGGACGACAGTCAACGACGTGCTGGATCTTTGCGATGACTTGGGTGCGAAGCTGCTGCAATGCCGGTAAGTGGCAGCATCCCGCTACTCGCAGGCAGTACACTGGACTCCGTGTCGCGAGTGGGGAGTTGATGAGGAGGATCCGGCTGATTGGGCGAACATACGACTGACGACCACGTTCAGAATTGATAGGAGGGGCTGCGCCACCATCGGGCTCGACGACGAGCAGGCGTTTGGCAGCCGACTCCAGGAGCTCGCAAATTCGGTGCGCGGCGGAAGATATGTAACGATAGAGCTGCCGCGGAAGTCAGGCAACATCGTCTCTGTCAAGTAAGCGCTTTTATCACTTATCTTTGGGCACGTTATTTGACCGACAGCGACCAGGCAGGATCGGTACGCTGCGTTTCACCAGAACCGTGCTGCGGACTTCCCGGCCGTCGGCTTCTCGTTTGGGATCTTCAGGAGCCCCGGAGAATATGTTTGGCGCCGGCGGATGGGTGAAGGCCGACCTTCCATCTCATTTGAGGACGACCGAGGCCGCTCAAGTGAGTAAGCGACCATGGGACAAGAGTTTTACGCGCTTTTGTTGTTGATATGGCTCTAATACGACACTGCAGCCATCAGGCTATACTTCCCGGACTACAAGCCAAACCCACTTCGCATCGAGTACAGTACGGGCGTCATCCGCGACAAGATTGTTTGCGAGCAAGAGGTTGCGACATTTTGAGTGTCTTCAAGTAATGTTCTCTACAGACGCGCATTCTTCCCGACGGACAGAGCTGCTCCTGCTACATCCTGACTCTCAGCTTGCAGAAAGCACCGTCGGTCCACTATGAGGTCACGGACGATGTTTTGTCGGAGTGGAAGTACGACCCGCTGGCTATACACCGCAGGCAAGTCGTCAGCTTGGATATTGCCTGGCGGCCAATCAATGCCGACACCTTCTTCGTCGGCGACCTCGAGGCCGCACCACGCAAGATCTTCAAAATCGCGGCGGACTTTGGCAACTGCCTCGACCATCGTTACTTCCTGCAATTTCCACGCAATTCCCAGCTTGACAAGAAGTTCGGAGATGCCCTGGCTCGGTTGGATGATGCGGGCCTCCTGGAGTCTCGGGCTATAAAGAAGGTTGTCGAGTACGACTACAAGGCCGTTGAGACAGAGATCTGGTTTCCGATTCTTTCATCTGAGCGGCTTACCTTCGACGTAAAGTTTATGCTGATGTCGCTTCTCACTCATGACATCGTACGATACTGCTTGCTTTTGTCCTTCTTTCTGGTTCACTAAATTTATTGTCAGATAACTATTTTCTCACTGACGAGAGAGCTGGAGAACCTTCTCGAGGGCGGAGGGGCGGATGTCATTAACAATGTTCTCGAAAGCATTTTTAATGAGTTCCGCAAAAAGCGAATTTACGCCTTTTATGAGGAGGTAAAGTTGCGAATGGGCAAGGCGCAGTATCGCGAGAAGAAGCGGACGGATTTCGTTGGCAACATTAACAAATTCTTAGTAAGTGATAATTCCACTTGAGTATATCAAGCGTATAATTGAATTTTGCTCCTAGGCGCGGAAGATCGTCGTCACCCCATTGAAATGCTACTTCAAAGGGCCGTTCGTCGAAGTTTCAAACCGAGTCATCCGCAACTACAAGGCACATGAGGCGGACTTCGTTCGCATTTCGTTTGCGCGCGAGGACCTTGAACCGCTGGGAGGTGGTAATGCGGACAAACGAAAGATGCTGGCCTTATACCAACGCGTCCGTGCGGTCTTGAACCAGGTGCGGAGATTTTTTAGAACCAACGTATTTCATGCATAACGAACTCCCACCATGTTATTCGTGATGTTTGCAGGGTATCTGGATAGACAACCGGCAGTTCGAGTTTCTGCTGTACAGTAATAGGTACTTTTCGTTGCCCTACTTATTTCCTATCTGCTTCATCTAACGCGTTTCTCCGGGCGTCAGCCAACTGCGGACCTGCGGCTGCTGGTTCTTCGCGGACAGCAAGCTCCTTGCCGGCGACGACATCCGCTCCCAGATGGGCCGCTTCAACATGACGCGCAACCCGGCCAAGCTCGCCTCGAGGATGGCCCAGGTCTTCTCATCGTCGCAGGTAACGGGGAAGCTCGAGGATATCGACGAGATCCCCGACGTCGAGAGGTTGACCATCGGCCCGGAGGGACGGACGTATCTGTACAACTTCAGCGATGGCGTGGGCCGGATCGGCATAGACGTTGCGGACAACATCATGAGACGGCTCAAGCTCCCGAGGCTCCCGTCGGCGCTGCAATTTAGGATGGCTGGCGCTAAGGGGGTGTTGGCGTTATGCAAGGGCGTATGCAGAGAAGATGCTGTAGAGATTCGGCCGTCGCAGAAGAAGTTCGACTCGTCCCACCTGTCAATGGAGGTCATTCGACACAGCTTTAACAGGTACGATGCCTGCTTTGTGCACGCTCTTAGGCAATTCACGATGGTAGCGTCGGATATTTGAACCATCAGTACATTATTTTGCTCGAGACGCTTGGGATCCCGTCATCGGTACGCTTTATTTCGGCTATCTTCATCGCTAACCGCCGTCTTCCTTAATTGTAGACTTTCATGGCGTTGAAGGACGAGATGACGAAGGCACTTGACCAGATGATGGTCGACCCGGAGATTGCGAAGCAAATGATTTCGGATGGGAGCGCCACCGAGGGCCTATCTTCTATCCCTTTGCTCATGATTGAGAATGGTATTTATTTTATCTTGTTGAGAACGATACTGACATGCCTATAAGGCTTTTTCGAGGACAAGGAGCCGTTCCTGTTCAACTTGCTACATTTGGCGAAAGCGGTTCAGGTCAGCATCCTCGCTTTTGCATTGTAGTGTTTCCGCGTTGTTCAAACTTTATGTGCAGCTCAAGGATCTGAAGAAAAAGGGGAAAATCCGCGTGCAGAAAAGCGCGAATCTTTTGGGTATAATGGATGAGCACAATGTTCTCCCGCCAGAGACCATTTTTCTGCAAATATACGACGATGTGAAGGGCATATCGACTGTTATCAAGGTATAATTTTCATGTTTTTCTTTCTTGCCGCGATTGTAATAAATTTTCAACTCTTTAATGCAGGGCAAGGTCATTATTGGTCGCTCTCCGAGCTTACACCCCGGTGACGTGCGACTGGTGGATGCTATCGATGCGCCGGAGCTCGCGTATTTGGGTTGGGGGTTCTACTAAAATCGTTGCTAAACCCCGCACAGAGGACGTCGTCGTTTTCTCGCAGCAAGGCGATCGTCCGTTGCCGAACATGCTCAGCGGCGGCGATTTGGATGGTGACACCTTTTTTGTATGTGGCTGGAGGTTGCCCGCGAGGATATCTTACCCGCCTTCGTAATAGGTGTCATGGGAGCAGCGGTTGTTTATCGTCAACAGCGCGCCGCCGATGATTTTTGATTCGCAGGGAGAGTTGGAAATCGGTGAGAACGTTATCACGGTCGAGCACATCAAGGACCACTTCGTCCGCTTTATACAGCAGGTTGGCGTCATGCCTTTACTCTAAATAGCTCTTCACTCGTACTAATACTACCTTGTAGAACAACGTAAGTTGCTGGCTAATCGGTTTTATTTTAAATATGCTTCGACGTTGTCAAGCTTGGTACTATTGCAAATGCGTGGAAGGCCGTTGCCGATGATGCGGAGGACAACGCTTTTAACGAGAACGCCCTAGAGCTTGCCGAGCTTCACTCTTGCGCGGTGGATTTCCCAAAGAAGGGGATTTCCGCCGAGATGAAGAGAGAGCTTATCCCACGATTCTATCCTGATTTCATGGACAAGCCTGACAAGCCGTCGTATCCGTCCAGGAAGGCCGCGGGACTGGTTGGTTCCATATGCCCTATTCTTCGTCTAAACTCTTCGTTCGATAGATTTACCGCAGCATCAACGTCAACCTTGATATCAACTGCGATTTCGAGCCTGAGCCGAAGCTTCTCATCCCTGGATGGCAGGAGTATGAGGAGTCGGCACGGCTGAATCGGGAGCAATACAATATTGACCTCATTAAGGTCATGAACCAGGTTGAAGGTTTATTTGCATCATCTTATACTAAATGTTCGTGCACTAGTTTAATGTCGCTTCGGAGCTCGAAATTGTGTCAGGTGCGCATTCGTTTTGCGACATCTTTTTGATTACGTAACTGTCTCTGTTTTCAGGTTTCTTCTTCAAGATCACGGACGATTTCACAAAGTGGGATAAAGAGAGGATCAAGCGCGCTCGCGAGGCCATGTCCGAGCTGATGAAGAGCTACAGGCGCACGTTCTTCTTGGCGGCCTGGCACAGCGACGACGCCCGAGCGAAGGCCGAGAGCATTTGGGCCGCAACTGAGGGAGGTGTGTTCCCCGCGAGGCAGAAGTGTCCTACCGAGCTGCTGAAGAAGGTGATTGCAGCAGTTCCCATTCATGTCTTAGAAGTTGTCTAGGCTTCAGCGTGGTATTATGTCAGTTACGAGAGCAACAGCAAGCCCAAACCAGCGGACGGTGTCTTGATGACGGATAGGGAACTCGAGGATGCCGACTATTGTGGCCACGGTCACAAAATAGCATCTACGCGCATGGTTTCATTTTGTTGGGTAATTTATGATATTATGGCGGCAGTGAAGAAAAGCATGAAGGGCATGAAGCCATGACGGGTATGTGAAAGTTCGCAGACCTCGAATATTTGTTGTCATCTTCTAGTGTGTTCTGGTGTCGTCCTTGGCTTAGTATCCTTGGGCAGATATTTTGCATTCGCATGTGCATGTATGTAACTATAAATTATTGAGCGCAGTCGGAGTGAGATTCGTATTCCCGCAAATCATGTTAAAGCAGAGAGCGATTAATGAGAGCAATTAATAAAGTGTGTTGGTGACATTTGTGTTGCGAAAACTATTACTATTAGTAGTATAGAACTCACCGAGTCCCCTCATCTGGTTGACGAGCTTCTTCGCGGGCAACGAGCTAAAGTGGGGGACGACATCTCAAAAGGTTTTTAATAAGCATGGTCCCAGACGACGACGCCATATCGCCAGACGATCTTAAGTTTGTATGGGTCGAAGGTGATGGGAAGGTGCGAACAACGCCATGCTGTCCGCCGCGAGTTTTGTTCAATGCGTTGTCGTTTGATGCCATGCACTGCAAATATTATTATTGATTACAGCTTTGTAACCAATTTCATGCAATCATAGTGTCCACTATAATACCATGCCAATATTACTCTATTTGTCCTGCCGACGCGGAGATATGACTTCGCCAAACACTCCTAATGGCTTTCCTTGTTTTGTTCGCTGGAGACAAATATTACGAGCCTAACACAAAGGTTAAATACAAACTTATAGTACGATTGTAACCTTATCCCTCAGATTAACGCCGTCGCGGCCATGTAACTGGTGTGTATACTTCTCTGCGATCTTTGCCCAAGCTGGGCCAAATCTCACAAGACCTTCTTCCAAAGCTTGCACCTCCTCCTCGGTCCACAACCTCCTAATGCGCGGCCCTTTCAACTTCTCTGGACCCTCAGCAGGCATTTGGTTCTTCCGTTCCTCACGCTCCGTTGCGCGCGACGCAGTTGCAGCCGGCTCGGCCTCCTCTCGCTGTTGTTGCATCCTCCCGGCTACCTCTTTTCGCTTTTGCCACCTTCGCGGCGGCCACGAGGTGTCTAACATCGGCTGCGCTTTGGGTGTCTTCTGAAGAGGACGTTGCCGCCTTCGAGGTGGATGTTGCCGCTTTGGAGAAGGTGACTTCCGAGGAGATGGCAAGTCTCCTTCCCCAACGGCGATCGCCGCCGTTGCTGGACCGTCGGCATGTCCGTCTGTAGGTTGCCCCTGCGGAGGTGCAGTTGCCTCCTGTGACCGTTTCTTCCAATACACCTGGGCGATCCTATCAGCCTCCTGTTGAAACGGCCTGGAGGCTTTACCGCCCACACGTCGCCGCTTTGTCACGTCAACCTTCTCCGCCTCCTCCGCCGCACGCTTCCCCTTCTTGCGGCGCCACTGCTCGCGCAACACAATCGCCGCCTTTTCCGCCAACCTCCCCAACTCATCGTCATCCACCAACATGAGATCGTCCTCCTTAACAGCCGCCAGTAGATTAACAACGGGCGATGCAGGCTTTGGGCGCGTCCGCTTTGCCCCTTTCGGGTAATGGGGAGTCGGCTCCGTACGTGGGGACGATCGGGTCTTCGGGGGGCGTGACCGCATGCTCAAACCCCACTTCTCCCGGACAAAATGCAAAATCGTTCTTTTCATAAGCTCCTCGTACAGCTCGATAGCCTCGCTGTCCTCTTCGTCTTCCTCGGTGTTCATAGGTCTCTCATCATCACGGGCGGTCGCTGTTGCCTCATCGTCGTCAACGTCCTTCCCTTCCTCCATATCCTCCCGTGCGATGTGAAACTCATCCTCCGGTGATCGAGACGATAGCTTCTCCTCTAGCTCTAACCAGTACTGTACCTCGGTGTTTGTCAGCTTTTCTTCGGGGAAGTCGGCAATCTGAATGATTGGTTAACAAATGTTGAATAAACAATATAAAAGCGAACCGGTGCGGGGTAGCTCGCATGGAGCGCCTCAATCTTCTTGAGCCGAACAAGCAAATATATTCGTAGTTTCCGAATAAGCTCCCTTAATGACAACACCTTAACTTCCTCACGGCGCTGTTTACTTAAGCCGTCAAGCTAAGGCTTATCAGCACGAGTTTTCCTCTTTTAAGTACCAAATTGCGACGATTCTCAAATCGCACTGCACGAGTCCCCGTTCCGGAGGCCGACACGTTCTCTATAACAGACGACGTCGCGTCCGTCAAGTAAATCTGGGTCAGTACCTCGGCGATTAGGGCCTCATAAGCCTCCGTCCGCTTCTGCCAGTCCACATTTCTTAAAGAGCTCATCAGCCGGGAAAGCAACTCGATTCGGGACTCCGCATGCAAGTCTCCGAAGGATGGCGGCGGGATAACGGAGGCCGGATCGGCAGCTGCGAAGTCCTCGAAGTTTGGGCCAATGAGTCTCACAACGCAGGTGCATATATTTAACGCATGCATCGCATGAAGGACGTGTCGTGGGAGATTGGGATATGCTTCCCGGACTTCAGGGCAGGTTAAAGACGACGCCAGCCTGTAAAGCTTGCAAGCTGACAGGGGATCCATTAGTTTCTGAAGGAGTGCACGGAATTATCAAACCATAAATCTGGCGGTACACCGAGAAACACGTTAACGCCGACCGTGGGCCCACGAGCAGGTTCTGGATTAGCAGCATCGCACCGTCGAAGACTTCTTCGATGGTCGGCTCCTTTGCCTGATCTTCGGGTACTTGCATTGAAATGGCTCCCGCGTCCTCTGGTAGGTCGACGATCGAGCTCAGGCGTTGAAAGCCAAAGCCCACGGGCGATGCCAGCCCGATGTTAAGCGACATGGC
>JADGJL010000889.1:0-12428 GCA_027600665.1 Irineochytrium annulatum
AATCAGAACGTTGTAAAATAGCATGGTCCACAAGCTGACAAACCTGGGTATCGTTCTTCTTGGCCTGCTGGACGACGAGCATCTTGGCGTTTTGGCCCTGCTCGAGGTTCTGGACAAGGTTTCTCGCGATGGAAGCGGCGGCGGACCCGTTGTTGTTGTTGTTGGCGCGGACCATTTTCGGTGTTGGATATCAGGTATAAGGAGTTGGAGAGTTGCTGAAGTTGCTGAGGCGATGGTTCGACGGAGATGAGGACGCAGGCAGGAGGTATAAGGTGAGGAATGGATAGACGACGACGCAAGGCCTTCTTGAAGGGTGAGCTACCGTTTTGTTTGTGGGACCGCGATTAGCGGCCGCCTCATTGCCGTAAGCGCCCACTGCGCTCATCCAGCAAGGTTGGGTAGACCGGGATGCGGGTTTGGGGATTTGGGCATGGAAACTGTGTCGACCAAGAATAGTTCTGTGGTCACTTCCCCATTAACCGATCCGCCAGCTGAGAGCGAGCTGTGCCGCGGCAGACTAGGATTGCACAGGCGTTGTCGGCGGACGCCAGGTGCTGTTTGTTAGTCACTGGTGACTCAGAACTGAAGGGCATCTGTTGCCGCTGCATTGTTCGTTAAAACAGTCAAATGTATTTCTTCATTCGCCATTAAGAAGTGGCTAAATAACAGATAAAGCTAGGTGCAGGAAAAAGGAAAGAAATACATAGTAATAGCCTGCATGCAGTGTTGTACGTGAGTAAACAAAATCAGCGCGGAAGATGCGAGGCAGCAACAATCTCTGTGCACGCAGCAAGCGACAATGAATAACAATAGAAGTTGTCCAGTACTATAAGCAAGTGTGAGATAAAATTGTGCAATGCAGATGCCAGAAAAACTGATGCCATGCTTATGCTGATACAAACCACAACAGCGCCATCACCAATACGACCAACCCCCATCCCGCCACCCTGACCCTCCTCGCCGCATTCCCGTAGCCGCCTGGCACCGACCCTCCGACGCTTAAGCTCATGTCTCCAAACATGGCGAACGTGTCAGCGGGCGGCGCGTAGGTCAAGTCGTTTCCACCAAAAAACGTCGAGAAGAATAGATTCCGCACAAGCAGATCGCCGTCGCCCAAGGGTCCATCGCGGAAGATCAAGGACGGGGCATGGATGGCACGCTGTCCGTTGAGGTAGACAGAGAGGGAGCCGGTCGCGGAACCGGAGGGGTTGTTTGTCTATATAACGGACATTAGTGCATGGACCAAGGCATAAACAAGGAGGAGATAAAAAGAGGTTTTACCTCGACGTAGAGTCCGACGTGGTTCCACTTGCCGGCGACGAACGAAAACGCACCGCGGGAGATCGAGAGGCCGTACGAGCTATCACATCGGAACCCGTGCTGCGAACAGAGCTGCTGCTGGTTCGTCATGGGGAGGTAGCAGTATGCTTCCCCCGCCCCATTCGTCCTCCACATCAGCCTGACGCTCCAGCAGTTCGACCCATCGCTCTGTAATCCACCCCTGCACTCCCGGCTCTGCCCCGGTTGGCCCGCGTGGCCATACAATCCGGGAAGCTTCCCGCCTTGGACCCAGTCGAAGCCCGGTGGGAAATAGACTGAGTACTCGAGCAAGGCGCGCCCGGCCTGGGCCTGATAGCCGAGCGGCTGTAATTCACGAAAGCAGGTTAGTCGTCGCAAACCCTTTCCCGCCCCGTACCCTCCTTTCATCGCTCACCCAACTACGTACCATCTCATAAATCGATACCCCGCCCACCCTTGCCGCCGGTCCCATCTGCCCGGGTCCCCCGAACGTCCCCGCCGGATAGTTAACCCTGATCGCGAGCGACTCCGCATCGCCGTCAGCATTATCCCGCGGCACGACGGAGGCGTTGAACGAGAGGGCCGAGGTGGCCGAGAGGCTGTCGGTGGCAACCCACGCTGGCGACCGGAAGAGGGATGCCGGGTCGGATTCGGAAAGGAAGGTCATGTTGAGCGACCAAACCGCTGTAAGGTTAAGCGAGGTGGCGATCGTAGACATGGTGGCGATCTGGGGACGTGGCCGAGATGGACGCGGTGAGACGTGGGTGGTGGGATGGTCAGTTCGTCAGCGGAACCGGGACGGAAGGCGACGTGAGCCGGGCGGGGCTTCAGGCTTGACTCGAACTTTTTTGACAGCACAGCAACAAAATCCGACGCTTGTGTCCGACTCGATTGTTTCAATAGTTAGATATGGTCATGCTCATGAATATGCAAGGAATCCAGATGCAGTGTCAGTCAAGCAAAGTGAAGTTTAAGACTATGAAGTTCAAAGGGCTTTGGCAGCCTCACTGTCAACCGACAAGAATCGATCCGCGAAATGCTGCACAACGTCCTCGAACCCGGCAAACTGATCCGTCCTCCTGATGATGGCCGCATGCGCCCTGTACATGCTGATCTTCACATGCACCCTATCCCATTTCAACAAACCTAAACCCCACGCCGCAAAGCTCCACGTATTCTCGCTCGCAGCCTCGTAAGCAGCCCCGCCCTCAAACCTGGATAACGGCACCCTAGCGGCCCCTTCGCGTTCGACCCAACCGCTCAACCACCGGTCCACGCGCTTGTACTTCCACAAAGGCGGCAATGAACGCTCGAGCTCCCGGTCTTCTTCACGGAGCACGTGCGGCGGGAGCTCAAGCCGGCCCGTACGCCATTCGTTCGCGGTGATGGCAAGGTTGCAGACCTGGGAGACGGCGTAGTAGCCGGAGAGGTAGACGAGGCCGACGACGACGAGGACTGGGGCGAGCGCCGTGAAGACGACGCGGCGAGTCGTCCAAGGTTCTTTCTTCTTAACCGCCGTTGTCTCGCTGGCAGGCGGCCGCATAGCATCATCGGTGCCGGTGCCGGCTTCATATGAGAGTTCCGGCGTTGGAGGGATAATAGGAGGAGTTGCGGCGACGCCGGGCACGACAATCGAGGGGTAGCGGGGATCTGAGACCATATAGCGAATCTCCTCGGAAAGGGTGCCGTCAAAGGGTGACTCAACAAGCACTGACGAGCTCTCGTACGTAACCAAACGATCGTTAATGAGGTTCGCATAGACGATCCGGCGCTCGAACTGCATAGATGTAACGATCAACGCAATGCCTAAAACAGAAAAACCATAAGGAATGATCAAACTTACAGCTTCCAATGCCTTCCAGAACGGCAGCCTCGGATCCGCCAATATGGCCAACATCGGCCTTCCCCTCACCAATTCCTCCTCCACGGAGATCACTTCCACAACCTCCTCCTTCTCCCCCTTCAATGTCTTCCTCTTCTTCACCCTCACATCCCGAACCAACATTTGGGCTCCACTCCTTCCCCCCATTCCACTGGCCATCCAATTCAACACACCCCCTTGCCAACCGGTACCCCAAGCCATCAGCTTCGCGCCAAGGTGCGGCGTCGCAAACGTGGCAAACACCCTCGGCCTGACGCCTCCGCGTCCCGTCAACCATCCCCGCGCAAACAGCACGCCCATCGCGTACCGCACCACCAGCCCGCCCATGCTGTAGCCAACCACACTAAGATCGGTAACGGCTGGCTTGCTCGGGTCGGTCAGCCGGAGGATGATCAGGCTCGCCAATCGGGCACCGAGGACGTCCAGGCCGGCGTACGTGAGTGTGCCAACGTTCAGCGGGCATGAGAGCGGCTCGATCGGCAGTCGAGTGCGTGCGGAGGAGCACCGAAAGCAAGTGGTCGAGGTGAGTGTGGTGGCCCCAGAGACCGTTGTGGTAGACGAGGAGGTGGACGCCGTCGGGTGCTAGCGGCGGGGATGGCGGTGGTGCCGAGGCTTCCATTGAGGTGGAGAAATTTTCATTGGTGCCTTGAATCGATCCCTTTACAAACCAGGAATGGCAGCCGGTAAGACCAACAGCCGGAGTCTGCTAAAGTACGCGTTCATGGACTGTGGGAAGCCCGGCGACTGTCGAACAGCCGTTGAGACCAGCGGCGTGGGTGTCGATGGTCGGCCTTGGGAGGTTGAACGCGGCCCAAAACTTGTTGGCGAGGTCGATGGAGGAGGAGCCCAAGACTATCCTTGTAGACTTGATTTTCCGCACCTGACGACGACGTCGTACGCTTTGTCGTCCGCAGGTAAGTCGCATACCCCCCCATCAGAAGACCGCTGTTCGCCTCCATTTGTCGTCACGACCGCTCCTCGAACCCCGTCCTGTGGTCCTACGTCGGCGGGGCCGGTAGACGGAAAGTTCCTTTGCGAAGTACGGTGTGCTAATGGCGACAAATATTGCATGAAGGCCGCCGATGTCATCTCATAGCAAGCAGGATTTCTGGCTCAACGCTGGCGTCTTTACGCGATCCGTCCAACATATTACAGTGGAGCATTCCTTAGTAGAGACATAAGGCACTGCTGATGAATCTGACTTCAACGCCCTGTCTCTGTAAGGCAACGACAGGGACAATTACCAACCTCGTTTGCGTGATTGGAGGATTGGCGCAACTGTTTTTTAAGAATTTCGTGACGAGATACTGTGGTGACTGCCGTTCTTGAGAACATTCAGGAACAGCCGTGACGCTAACGGCCTTAGCGTTCATACTTTTCCTGATTTTGGTCAATTATTATACGTTGCTACATGCATTTGTTCTACTTGCATGTGCACTTGATGCTCTGTGCATGAGTATGTACTCCAAGTTAATAAAATTGGTTTGCCATACTAACACGTCGAGTGGCCCAGAAGCAATGCAGAAGTACAAGAAGTAACTTCATATCTTTGCAGCAACAACAATCACTGTTGCTACCACAAGCGAAATAAAAAACATTTTCGAATAAAGTTAATGCGACCGCTTTCTCCCCTCAGAATTTAAACTTCTTCTCCTCCTTCTTCCTACCCTTCCCGTCATCATCCCTCCTCCTCCTCTTCGCCTCCTGCCTCCCCGCATGCTCGGCCACCATATCACTCAGATCCTCTCCTTTACCCTTGTTCCCCTCCAACGTCTCCTTCACCTTCCCATCATATGCCCGCTTGACCGCGTCCTTAAGACCGCCCTCGGTCTGCAGCAGCTCGGGGTCGAGCGCGGTCTCGACGGCCGTCTTGCGGTCGATGACGAGCGGGACGCCAGCGCGGCGGCGCTTCGTCGCGGCTGAGTCCGAGGATACGGGTTGGGCGGAGGAAGAGGAGGCGGCGGCGGTGATGGAGGAAACATCGTAGGTGTGTTGGGATCCCATGAATCCTTTGACGGCGTTGTCGCGTTGCGGTAGGACGGTGTACAGCTCCTTGGGTCCCTCGTCCCTGAACCAGGCGAATTTTTGTTCACGAAACGCGCAAGCAAAACACATAAGGGCAAACACATACCTCCTCTCCTTCCGCAATTCGATGAAGTCCGGCGTCTCCAGCCCACTCGGTACGCTCTGCATCCCGCTTGGCGTGACCAACCCTTCCGGTGGGAAATCCTGCTTCTCGTCCTCCTCGCCCTCCTTCTCTCCCTCCTCTTCCTCCCCATCGTCCCCGCCCTGCTCCTCCTCTTCCTCCTCCTCCTCAACCTCCAGTTCGCCCCATACCTTTCTCTCGACCTCCGCCATATGCTCCGTCGGGATCTCAACAACAACGGTCCCGAACACGTCCCCGTACAGCGGCCGGCCGTACTCGTCCACGGGCGGCTTACCCCACCCACCCGGGTGATACCCCCACTGCGAGCCCTCGGGAATCGGCGCGTTCAGACCGGGCACCTTCAGGGACGGGTAGGACGGCGGCGGGCCGTATCGTTGCATGTTGACGAGCCATGGCGGCGGAGCGAGCGGCGGCATCGAGAGCGCGGCGCGAAGTTCGTCGGATAGCTGACCCGGCTTCTTCAGCTTGAGCTTTGTCTCAAACTCCTTGCCCTCAAAGTAGAGGTCGCCGTGCGATGAGAGTTTGGGTTTGGTCTGCCAGCGAAAGAAGGCGTCGTGGAGCTTCTGGTAATCAATGTCGAGTTTCCCCATCTTCGGCTGGAGGCGGTCGCGAGTCTTGTTCTTAAGGTTGGTGGCGTCTGACTTGTCCTTCACGTTCTCGCGGAGCTCCTGGATACCGGTGGCTTTGATGAAATCTGTGACAAACAAAGAAAAAATTTCCCGTTGGTAACGGTGGGAGTTGAGTGAGAATGTTCGCATACAAACACTTCGAGAGGCTAAGAACCTGGCAGCTGGAACGGAGGCTTCTCGATCCCGCGCTTTCCCTGCAGATACTTCCTCTTCTGCTGCCAGTGCATTGGTACGGGGACTGTGTTTCGGTACGACTTGAGATGCACGAGAAGCTTCGGGTCAGCGGCCGTAATATCAACCCACTGATACATTCACGAGCGTTAAACCTCGAAATTGCATGGTCTTAGAAACAATGCTCTCACCTCGACAACCTCCGGCTTTGTGACTAGCTGCTTTAGCTGCGCAACGCTCAGTCTTTCCGCCAACCTCTTCTTCTTCTTCGAAGTCGCAGCCGCCCCCTCGTCCTCGTCCTCCTCGCCGTCGCCCTCTGCCGGCGGCATGTATCCCGCATAACCCGGGTATCCCATCATCATCAGCGTCGCCGGATTCGCGCCAGCGAGCACAGCCGCGTCCATCCCAGCGCCAGCCATCATTGCGTCCGCATTCAGCCCGCCCTCACCGCCCGTCGCTGGATTGGCAGCAGATCCGGACAGAGCTTCGGCGGGCAAGTTGAATCGTGCAAAGACGGCGCCGTAGTCAGCGAGGGCCTCGTTCGACTCGATTTGTGGTGGGGCGGGCGCTGGGACGTACTCGATCTCAATGTCGTCGTCGACCATGTCCTCCTCGGCATCGTTATCCTCGTTCCCAGCCCTTCTCGCGGCCTCCGATGCGGCCGAGGCCGACGGCTTCGCGCCCTTCTGCTTCTTCCTGCGCTGCTTCTTGCGTTTCCCGTCCTTGTCTTTGCTCGCCGCCGCGACCTTGCCGTTGGATCCATTAGCATGGCCGTTCACCGCCGGAACCGAGGTCGTCGCGGCCGTCTTCGCCATTGTTGGCATTCGATTGCAATGCGAATGGTTTTCCTGGCAATTGACGCACTGCGCAACTCACAGATATTTTATTAGTACCAATACCTTTTAATAGTCGCAGGTAAAGGATCTTACAGACCGTTAAGTCTGCACCGATTGTTCTGTAAGTACATGTCGTTGTACATCTGATCTGTGCAAGCCGACCGGGGAATCTGCCAAGGTCAATTCACAAGATATTGGTTCTCTGCGCATCCAAAAATAATGATATTCAGCAATACGTTCGCCATAATTTGTTGTCCCTCCCACATGCGACTGTACAGCGCAAGAACTCTAAGGCTCTAAAATCTAAGGACGCAGCATCCCTCTAACGACCCTGAACCACTCAAAGTATTCCTTTAGCTCGACATAGCTATCAAACCCCAGCGCCTCCAACGCCAACCTCTTTGCAATAGCCGGCGCGTGGCTTAACGTCGTCACGGCCTGCACCCCAACAATCCCACCGTCCTCAGGCACAACACACGCACTCAACCCGCTCCAGACCCTCGCGCTCGTCTGCACGTCGCCCAGCTGCGCCTCTGCCAGCATTAAGCCGGCCATGAGCAGGCTGCTCGCGCTCGCCTTAGTGACGAACTCCGAGCTGGGGCTTAGCCTGATCATGCGTTGGATCAGGATGATGGCGTAGAAGGCCATGTGGTGCGTCTGCTGCTGCGTGGCAGGGGGGTGCGAGAGGGACGGGTGGAGCGTGGCGGAGAAGTGGATCAGGCGGCGGAGGAGGAGGAGCTCGGAAGCGACGCGGGTCGTTGGGGAGAGAGCGGACGGGGCTGATGGTGCCCAAGTGGATGTGGAGAGCGCCTGCGGTGATGTCGGCGGGGTCAGAGGTTGGATGTTGGCGCGTCGCTTCTGGCGGGTATGTTGGGGAGAGGATGCGACGGTGTGATGATGGTACGCGACGGCGGTCGCCGTGGCAGAGAGCTGCATGCAGGACGTGAACTGCTCGCGCTGGGACGGGTGCAGGCGCGACGCGATGGTGCTGAGGAAGAGGCGGAGCGCGAGGTCGGTCAGGGCTAGCGTCGAATTCTGGGTCAGAGCCATGTTGGTCGCGTTCGGCTTCTCCGAGGGAGTGGAAGCGGTGGAAGTGGGGGAGACCGGTGCTTTTACACACGAGCGGCGGGAGGGAGCAGGCTTGCGGTAAGGGTGGGAGGTGAGGGTGGTGAGGTGCGGCTGCCCCGAACGAATCCGCCGAAATCTCTCAGAGCGCTGTTGAGACCGTGACGCGTCTGCCCCCTCGCGCGAGAGGCGAGTAGACATTGAATGGAGAGCAGCCTGAGGCGTTGTTCTTGAAGAGAAGGTCGTCATCGGCGGCTAATGAGGATGGAGGCGGTGCTGGGGATGGTTGTCAGAGGCGATGACGGCCGAGTTCTTATGGGACGAAGCTTCGCAAATAGGCCGAGGCAGTGGCAGACGCCGACAAGGATGGAAGGGGGCCTTTTATGAATTCGTCCGTCAGTGGAGGTTAATCAAGGATTGCACGAAACGCAACTTGGCCGGCCGGCTTGACGACCAACCCAACTCTCCAGTTCCCCAACGCCGACCAGCCGATTGCCAAGCCGGTCGGCACTAGCAGGGGGCGTGGAGCCGTAATTATTCGTGGTATGATGGAGGCGGCTTTCATGACAGCGAAGCCAGCCTCCGTCACCCTGCCTTCCCATTCCCATGCGGAAACAGTCGCGCGGTGGCTTCGCTCGGAGAATGTTAGGTAAACATTTGCATTGAGGCATCGTGGCATCACTTTTCCCAACCGAATCTTCTTATTTACTAATCATCAAGTGCCGACTGCCGCAGTGACAGGCCCGTTTGCTTCAGACCGGTGGTATGGCCATGAAAGACTGCACAAGGCAGGCCACGGTTAATAGCCGTTTGGTGCCAGCGGGAAAAAAGCGTTGCCGCTGAGGACTCCACGTCCAAGGTCCGCCCACTTAACTATCTTTCATCGGGTCCAGCATATTCCTGCATACTATCCGTAAACTCCATGATTTTTACCTTCAACTCCGTTGCATGGTAACTAACGCGCTGTTTTGCTGAAGCGTCTCCTTTACATGCCCGGTGTGTATAAAAAATGAGGAGGTGGACAGCAAGGGATCGTTCACAGATAAAATACGTCTATGAAACTTACTACGATAAATAATTGATACTCATTTTTACCCTAGTTCCAGTCTCACTGCCGCGAGTTCAAAGCTCGCCGCCTGAGCACCCGACGCAGGCGACGAGTGAGAGCCCGGTCATCCGCCTTAGTAAGCGACGCAGGTCCTGTCCACATCGACATCCGGTTCACCCGTGTCCACCTTCCTCACCGTCGCCGTGAGCGTAATGCATCCAAATTGTGCCGATATGCCCGATAATACCCACAATCCCGTTTTAAAGCCTCGATTTTGTAACATCAAGTCCGACCAAGCTCGCCCCGCCGTCCACCGGCACCACAGCGCCAGTCACGTGCGCACCCGCCCTACTGGTCAAAAAGATAGCCAAGCCGCCTACGTCCTCGGGCCCGCCGACGCGGCCGAGCGGTTGTCGAGCTAGAATAGCGGAAGACAGCGAGTCGTCGGACAGGAGGGTGCTGTTTTTTCGGAGAGAACGATAAGAGTGAGGAAGTGAGGGAAGGTAGAAAGGTAGAAGTCAACTTACTTAGCCATCTTGGACGGGAAAAGGCCGGGGGCGATGGCATTGACCGTGATGGAGTGACGCGCGAGGGAGACTGCAAGCGTGCGCGTGAGGTGGTTAACGGCTGCTTTTGAGGCCGCATCTAGCAAGTACATGAGAGTTAAGGGGGTTACTCGCATAAGACAACGCAACGTAATGTCAACATACAAGGCCACGTTCCCCATCCAGGCCTGTTCTGTGTGTACTCGGCGTCGTAGGTGTGAGCAGCGACGGAGGAGATGTTGATTACCCGCCCTGGGTCGACGTTGTTCGCGCCGGCGGAAAGTGCGGGCAAAAGCCTTGCAGCAGCACACGAATTTAAAAGCGGCTCGTAGAAGGGGTACAGAAGAGACGCGGAGACGTACGCAACTGCGAGGTAGAAACCAAACTTAACGCTAACGGCCATCAGCGTGTCCCAGCTCTTCGTCTCGTTGAAGTCTGTCATCGGTCCAGCGGCGTACATACCCGCGCTGTGATGAGCACAACATGCATCAGTGTGAGTTCACTATCACGGCCCCTAATATTCGAGCTCACGCAACTTGTTCACCAAGATATGTACGCGCTCCTCCCTCTGCATAATCACCGCGGCCAGCTTCTCCGCGTGCTCCCGAGTCATGAGATTGCTTTGCAGCGCAACGCACGACCCCGGTCCCATTTCTGTCAGCTCGTTCGCCGCGGGCTGCGCGTCCTCCAGCCTGCGGGCCGTGATGTAGACTAGTTTGGCCGGATGAATTGAGATTAGTGCTAGACCAAGTGATCAAATAACGAACATACAATACCTCTAACGCCGTTCTGGACGAAGGCTGTCGCGATCACTGAGGGCACGGGCTTCAGTCCAGGGGCGCAGCAAAATGACCCCATTCTACTCGCTCTTCACAACACTCAACTCTTGCCAATACCGGACCCGCCTCCGGTGATGACGGCCACCTTCCCCGCGACGGACAGCAGCTGGGAGGTGCTCAGGTCGATCATTTAGCCGGTGGTGATCTTGACAAGTTCCTATTTAAAAGCTGCACAAAAGCTCTTCACACATACATGTTATTTATTGCTCGCAAGCAGAACTATTTTAGCAACATATACGAATGGGTTTGTTGGTATTAATGTTTCTTGCATACTAATTTTGAAGCCAACGAGGTTCTTTTATGCCCATACAATTTAACCGCTACCAGGTGAGTTCTTGCAGCACCCAGCGCGACACACATGAAAATCGGGACCACATCCTGTTAAACCAATCCGTTAATACTTGCATGCCACATATATGCTTGGGATAGCGGAACATTACCCTTTCCTCCTCCAGGGGCAGGAGTCGGGGACGCCGTCGCGGCGGGCGTCCAAAGCGCGAGAGCGGCCACGACGACGAGGGCGAATGCGGACGAGATATTGACCATTGTTGGAAGGGGCGAGTAGTATGCTGCGTTTGCAGGGGAAGAACGGCCGCTCTTTTATACGGCCATAAGGTCCAATATTTTATGCGTAGTTCTTCCTGTCTCAATACCCTACTTCCACCCGCAGCGCAGCTTGCGGACCTCGATCATCAATGCCGAAGTATGCGAGGGTCGATAGCATACCATCAAATTTTACCTTATGGTCGTTCCATACCACGCACAGACAGTCATCTTGCACATGTGATTTTATGCCACCCATTATTTCTTGCTGGACCGCTACGCTGCAAGTGGAAGACTATTCAACTTGTGAGGATGTTGTGTGGCTGAGGGCCTGCTGGATCCGCGGTAGCTGGGGCAGCGTTAGTAGTAGCGAACTTGTTATCAATATCAGCTAATGTGATTCATGCATGCGCGGGTGGTTGGGCACGCCTTGGCGATGAAGCGAAAAGGAGGTGAGTAGGACATTTGATATTGAATTAGATGTTCTTCAATAAAATAGGGAGGAATAAGGTTCTTATCTTGATTATACTCTATCCGTTTCTCCCAAGCATCTGTCCTTGATTTCTTGTCGTTGCGAGTTGGGCCGACGTCTAGGCGCATATACCATCCCGGCCATGACACCACAGACGCCTTCTGTGAAGGTTGGGCTGGCCGGCTCACGGCGCGCCTTTTTTCACATGATCGTTAAGGCGCTCCTTAGCCCTCTTGCTTAATATCAATAGGGTCCCATCGCCTCGTGGCTAGTACTGCAACGTTTTACCTCCTATTACTACTATTCAACCTCCACCTCCTCTCGCCCTCCGTTCCGCCATCAACCGGGCAGCGGATAAACTTCGCTGCTCGCACTCTTCATACCTGTCATCCGAGTGGCATGTCTACAGCATGCTGCAAATCCAACAGGTGCCTGAGTTTCTCTTGTACCTGTCGCTAGTTAGCTGTAGGGAGATTAGAACGCAAAACCAGTGCGTTCGGGATCAGTGAGTTTGTTATCGACAACAACGTCTCCCACCTGCGCGAGGAGCGCATTTGTCGTTGGTCACCTTGGAGCCCACCGTGCTGGACTGACTCATCAACCGCGTTGACGACAACCAATGCCCATCATCTCGTCTCTCAGTCGTCGAGTGCTCATAATTTCGTTTACCCTGTAATTGGCCTGTTCTGTTATGAAGGGTGCGACATCGATCGTCAAACGTTGGCCCCTGATCGTCATCAGACCTTCCGGCAGGAGACTTTGAGACGAGCCCGTTATCCTGACCCTAAACCCGACTCCGCCCGGTATTCGATCACGCCTGTTCCTGCGGAGAGCATCGTGCCACGGCCAGGGAGCGAGACGTACAGCGGGCACGGCAGCAGCAACGGCGTTGCCGACCCACCCACCCGCGCTACTATGAAGCTCTCCATCCC
>JADGJL010000089.1:0-45267 GCA_027600665.1 Irineochytrium annulatum
GGACGGGGCGGTAATGTCGGCCCACGGGCCGCGAGTGTGGGTGCGGGTGGGAGACGGGGGAGCGTGGAGAAGACTTCGGGGAGTTTGTTGACGACGGGGCTAATGGGGTATGTCAGCGGTGCTCCGTCGCCCGGGGGGGTGAGGCCGAGCTCGTCGGTGCCGAATATGTCTTCCATGCCTGCGACACCGTCGACGCCGACGGGGGGCACGGGGAAAGGCAACAGGCACAGTACGCTGTCGTTTTTCTCCCCTTTGAGCAAGTACTTTAGTTCTGAGTGGAGCTTCGCGCACTTCACGCTGCCCGTCGAGTGTCGGTGCGTGTGCGCGTTCGCAGCGACGGATCGAGGGGATGAGGGACCGGCGGCCGCGGCGCGGAGAGCGTTGGAGGTCATTGCCGCGAGGGGCGGGGATGCAGCCGTAGGCACTTCGGCGGGCGGATGGACGACCGGTGGTGCTGCGGGGGTTGAGCGACCGAGCGTACTACCGTTCGTCACGCCGCCCGGGGAGGACGCTGCAACTGGTGGGACGGCGGGGAAGCCTGGCTTTCCGGAGTATAGGTCCGATGGTGTAGTGAATGGGAGGTGGAGCCCCGGCCCTGTGGTAGAGGCGACGGCGGTTGTGATACTGTGCTCGGACGGGACCGCGTTCAAGTGCTGGTTCGACGCAAAGAAGGGCGGAGAGATGGTCGTTGAGAATTTCACGAGGTTTTATAGAGGGGTCGGTGTAGAGGCTGGTGGGGACGGGGGTGAGGGGACAAAGGGGTTTGCGGTGTCGACGTGGAGGTCGGAGGCTTTCTAGCTGGTGCAGGGTGAATTCGGCTGGTTCGTAGATCTGCAAGTTAAGCTAAGCTGGCGGGGGAGTGAATTTTTTGTGTGCCCTTGCTTTGTGTTGTTTATTTATGTTTTATTCTCCTGTTGTCAATGCCTTTGTTACTCTAATTTTGGGTTTTTTTAATTTGTGTTCCTTTTTTTCGTCACTTTATTCGTTTATTTTGCGTTGTTTTATCTCATTCGTGTATGGCCAAGCGTTTGATGAACAATTAAATAAATATCGTGGGCCATAAGCCATATAACGTCCATTCGACGTTGCTTTATCCCTATGGACATATCTATTAAGAGCCAGCCTATACTCCAGCTGATACAAACCACACTGCAACCCTTTTTAAAAACCCTCCTTCCGCTCCGTTACGAGCCAGTCCACCTTCTTGCCCTTTTTTGTGCCTTTCTTGCTTCCCGACGTCCCGTCCATCTTGAGAGGCGTCAAGACGTCGAACGCTCCCGTCCCACCCTTGACGACCTTCCCCAGAACAATCCGGGCCGAGGGCGAATCAAGCGGATCAATATCACCGGTGAGTGTTGCCGTTGTTAAGAACGTAGCCGTCGTCTCGAACGACATTTGCGCGAAGGGAGACGGGTTTGAGGCCATACCCGTCCGATTAAAGGCCTTGTAACCGCCCTCAAAAGTCTGAGGCGAACAACGTCGATTACAACAAGCAGATGTTAAGTGCGGAACCGAAAACCCACCATGTAGTCAGCGATCAAACTTAAATGCCGCCTGTCAACGTTGATTCCGTAAACGCCGAACACTGCGGCAATCTCGTTCATGATCGCCATCCTGGCTGCCTCAATACCGTACGTTTCCAAAATAGCCGCAATATCGTTCGTCTCAATCTGATGCAAGTCGATGTAATTGTCGAAGTCCCACATGCCCTTCAGGTTGATACCTTCCGTCCCGATAATTTTCTGGACAGAAAACCTCAGCTAGAACCCGGAGGAAACCTTTGAAGCGCGCATACCTTGGTATCATTTTCCGCCTCGTTCGCTAGCGGGTAACACTTCCGAATTCCGGGGACCTCGTGAATAACCACGCCCTTTGCAACCTTTTCGACGAGAGCGACCATAAGGAGCTTCTTGGTCTCCATAGAAAACTGCAATGCATACACCGTGAGAACCGCGTGCAAACAAAAGCATAACTATTCTAACATACCCGCAAATCCAGCTCACACCACCTGCCACCCTTGTCAAATCGGTAGCCAACAATATACGTCGTCTTGCTCTGGATCCTCCCCTCCCTAGACATTCCATTCCCGTCCACGCCATCCGCATCGTCATCGTCATCCTCATCCTCGGCCACCGCCTTCGGTCCGTCCTCGTCGTCACCCTCTTCGTCCCGATCAAGATCCTTGATCATCTCCGCGTCCTCTTCGTCCGGGTCGTCGTAGGTCGCCGCCTGCGCCCGCCCGCTCGTCTTCTTCGCAGCTTCATCGTCCTCGGACCCGACCTGGTCTTCTGAGTCCTGCCCGTCGTCGTCATCGTCCGCGTTCGTCCGCTTAACCACGGTAACTTTCTTCTTCCGTGCCCCGACCTTCTTGCTCCCACCCTTCTTCTTCGGCGTCGGGTCGGCCTCCGCACCTCCGTCGTCGTCATCGTCGTCTCCGCCCGTCTGCTTCTCAAGCGCCTCAAATGCGCCAAGCGCGGCCCCGATCTCATCGTTGGCCGCCAGCTCGCTCTTTTTGCGCGCCTTAAGCTCCTTAGCGATGGCCTTGTCGAGGTGGATCGCAAGCTGGTTCTCAATTAACTTTCCGACGTCCTTCGGCGCCAACCCGTGCTCGCGTTGATACACTGCACGCGGCCAGAAGCGCATGCGAACAGTAAGCAGCTTGGAACGGCCCATAGCCTGAAAAGAAGCACATGAGCACTGGTAAAACAGTCTCCACCAGTCCGACGAGGAGCTTCTTCGTCGACTGGGCATACAATCAAATCAACAAGAATCTATCTCACCTTTTTCTCCATGCGCTCCTTAACTGTAATTTTTTCCATAATGTCGGATATTGTAAGCCTGCTGATCGATTTACAGAGGTTCTCTGCTTCTACATCCTTAACGAACGGCAACAAAGGCAGTCGCATGTACGGCGTCTTGATGTGGGAAGACGCCGTCATGATGATTTCTCGGAGACGCGGGATACCAAGGGTGACGTTTTTCTACACAAAAGCAAATCACAACCAAAAGCATCAGCATTAGACAGGAGATCCATGTAAACGAAAGACGAAAAAAAGCCACTAACCGCGCCGAAACCGGCAAAGTGGAAAGTATTTAGTGTCATTTGCGTCGACGGCTCCCCGACCGACTGCGCCGCCAACAGGCCCACCGCCTCACCAGGATCCACAAGGGCGTTCAAATATTTCATATCCATTAAGCCTTTGAAGTGGCTCTTCTTGATCGCCTGCCCGCCGGACCACGATACCGACGGCCTCCCCGACGGCGAAGGCTCCTTTGACTCAAGCAACCCTTGCTTGTTTGTCAAAGAAAATTCGTCCACGAGCCGATGAAAGCTCTCGCTGACGCTTCCCAGATGCCGGCTAGGCGACAGGACGCTGATGATCGGATCGACGTCACCACCCTTGCTGTGTACCTTCTTCGCCTTCTTCCAGAACCGTGTGACGGCGTCGCCGTTTACCCCGGCCCTGTCAATCTCCCTAGGGTTAAACCGCCTTGCGAGAGCTTTGAAATTGAGGGCGCAGAAGTCGAGCTCGCGGACCGTCTTCTGTCGGACGACGTCCAGACCATCTTCGCCATAAAGGAATTGGAGAACAGAGCCATCGGCATCGCGGACAGTATGATCGTAGTGAACGCGGAGGCCCTCCAGGTGCTTGATCAGGCAACGCTGAAGGTAGCCGGAACGAGACGTTTTAACTGCCGTATCGATGAGACCCTCACGACCGGCCATGCCTGCCAAAGAGTTTAGCCTTTCTGTTGCGTTCAGACGGTAAAACCTACAGTGAAAGTAGTACTCCTGCGGCTTGATCCCCGTCAAGAATCTCCCAGCGATAAATCCTCCAGCCCGCGCGCTCGGATCGAAAGGCCTAAAACTTGGCAACGTCTTCCCAGACACCATGGTCGGCACTCTGCGACCCTCCAGCTCCTGCTGCCCCAACAAACACGAAATCTGGGAGACGTTCACGCTAGATCCCTTCGCTCCCGACACGGTCATGACCTGCATGTTATTTTTTGGAAAGGGTTTCAGGAGGCCGTCGGGGATGGCCGAGGCGATGATGGAAGAAGTAACGGCGTTCGTGCGCGATTTCATCGCTGAGTCAAGAGCCTCCATCCGATCCGAGTCACGGAGGACGTCCTCGAGCTTCGACGACAGCGCGGGGTCCAGTTCTGCCGGAACCTCCTCGTTGACGTCCATGGCCTCCGGCGGTGGCAGTTCGACAAACTCCCTCGCCGCCTCCTCCCCAATCTTCGCCGCGTCCCGAATCATGCCCGCACGCAGCGCATCACCCTCCTTTGTCAGCCTCAGATCGTCCATCCGACAAGAGAACCCGGCCGTCTGGAGATGCTGAGTGAACAGCCTGCCCAAGATCGACAGCAGCTTCCCAGCAAACGGCGGACCGTAAACCTCGTACACAGCGTGAACAAGCCCGTGGGCGGACGCTCCGAACTGAGACTTATCGAGGATCCCCGTCATGAGCTGGCCGGCCATAAAAGTCACAGTCTGCTCCTCAGGCGCCGTAGGGCCCCAAGCTTTGGCCGGAATCTTCGACTTGGATACCAGGTTAAGAGGCTCCTTGCCAAAAGTGAGGTTCAACATGATGGTCGATATCTAATGTAAAAAGCGAGAGTTAACAACGCAGACCTCAAGAACAACGAAAGAACGGAAAACATACCACTTGCTTCCCGGTCCACATCTGCCGAGGTTTCATCAAGGCCGGCGGCATCATGACAACCTTCCCACCGTCCCCTATCACCACCTCTGGCTCTATGTTGCCGTTGCCGATCCCGCCTCCGACAAAACTCGGCTCGGGCCGAAGCGCGCCATATACCAGTTGGATATAATCCTCCCTCGAGAAGAAGGTGTCCCTGCTCGTCATATCCACCCCGGCATCCACATGGTCCTGAATCAGACCCCGAAGCACGCCACCGTCGGTGGGGACGAGGTACTGCATGTCTGTCCTCGCAATCAGCATTGCCTCCGCCCGGGCGACTTCGTTCTGGGGAAAGTGGATGTTCATCTCGTCGCCGTCGAAATCGGCGTTGTAGGTGTTACAATTCGCGTAGTGCATGCGGATCGTCTTCTCGCCCGGGAGGACGCGAGCGGTGTGCGCCATCATCGAGGGCTTGTGGAGGGTCGGCTGTCGGTTAAGGATGAGGAAATCGCCGTTGCGGAGGTGGCGAAAGACTTTCTTGTTGCGGTGGGGAACGCTGTTGACTGTGACAGTTCAGATATGAATATAACCGACGGAAACCCAACATACCCTCGGACCCTGCACCGTGACGGCCAATTGTCGGCGTGAGCAATTGACTGGCCTGAGCCGCCCGACCGCTCTCATCCAAGACGGAAAGATCCAGCAAAGACCCGTCCTCGTTCTCGATGTAAACGGCACCCGGCCAAACGTCGGGGCCATTTATTACCGCCTGGCGCAGCTTCTCCACGTTGTGATGTGTCACCGGTTCCGGGTATGTGAGCTTCCTTGCGAAAACGGGAGGAATCTTCGAAATACATGCAGGTCAGTACAGGTGCTTACGTGAGCACCACGCTCACAAAAAGGCTTACCCCAATCTCGCTCGTCTCAATATATGGATCGGGACTGATAACGGACCGTGCAGCGTAATTGACTCGCTTGCCCATCATATGCGCACGAAACAACCCCTCCTTCTTCTCCAGCAACTGCTTTATTCCCGTAGGTCCCTCCTTCCCCTTAATCAGCGGCGCCTTCGAGCTGTCGATCAGGTAGTTCGTGTTTTGCTGCAGCGTGACGCAGGCATTCACGATGCCAGCAATGATCTGCGCGAGCCGCACCTTCTCCTCCGCCTTCTCATCCTCTTCCACGTTCTTCCTGCTCGCATCCGCGATAAGGACGGCGAGCCTCCGCTGCTCCAGCCTGCGTGATCGGATGTCGGCGTTCGTCTTCAAAATGTTGCTCAGGTGCGTGTTCTGCGGGTCCTCGAGGATCATCTCGCCCATCTTTGCGGAGGGGCGGAACTTGTTTGGTGGCACGCCTACAACCTCGAGGAAAAAGAGGTCGTCGCAGGACGAGAGGCGGGCGCCTGGGCTGGATTTAGGGGCACGAAGCGGGGAGCCGTAAAGGAGATCGAGGAGCTCCCGCTCGCGCACCCAAAGGAGGCGAAGGTGCTGTCGGACCTCGATCGAGGAGAGGTACCGGGCGTTGTCGGCGCCGGATTTGGCGCGCGCCTCACGCGCAGCGCGGGCAGCTGCGTCACCGCCCTGGGCCGAGGCCTCCGCCCGCCGATACCGCGCATCGTCGGGCGTTCCCCCGTCGCCAGTCGCCCGCACCTTCCGGATATTCCGTGCAAGGTTGACGTTTTCCGCCTCGTCGTCGGGCTTCTCGCCGTTGACCTCATCCCCGATCTCCGCGTCGGGATTCCGGAACACGTTCTCGTACGTTAACCCCTTTGCAGACATCGATCCCTTTGACTTTGCCGGTAGCTCCTTCTCGAAGATCTTGTGCTCGCCGTCCTTCCTGAACTTTGGGGAGATGCCCCGGCAGTTGGCGCAGCTGATGGATGGGATCGAGAGGAGAATTTGCCGCTCGAGCCGTCGTAGTGCATCGGTCACGAGGATGGATTTGGAGACCGAGGCCGGCGGCGGACGCGTGGCCGAGTAGCCCGCGCGGGTCATGCAGTCGATGACGTACGTGTTGATAGCGTCGACGATGTCCTCGACAGTGCTGGGACGGCCCGCGCGGACCTCCTCCAGCGGATCCACGTCCATATCGTCCCCCGCGTCTTCCCCGTCGTCCTCTTCTTCATCGTCCCCTTCCTCGGCCTCATCCTCTACAAGACCGCCCTTCGCCTTTTTCGACGGCGTGGCCGTCTTCGATCCCGCCTTCTTAGCCGCGCTTTGCGATGGCGGCTTCACGGCAAAGGTGTCATCGAGGTTAACGGCGTCGATGAGAAGACCCGCACGGATGAGTCTCAGCTTCGCGACGTAGCGGGCGGCCTGAAGCCGCGATATCCGAAGGTGGTGGCAGTAGTAACAGACGGATTGGAGCATCTTGTAGAGGAGTTTGAAGGTGACGGGGTTGTAAACGGGGGTCGCGAGCTCGATGTGGCCAAAGTGGCCAGGGCAAGAGAAGAAGCTGAGCGAGCAGGTCCCGCAGCTGCATTGAAGTATTTTAGTGCTTATCATAGGCTTATCCGAAAATTCCTCGCGTAAAAACGCCAGCAAACTCACAATCCGTCCTTTGTCGACGGACCCAATGCAGAGTCCATCAGACCAGCGGCCGACGGCTGGCCCATTGCGTCGACGGCCATCGGGTTCGTGATGGCCTTCACAGACATGCGTCGAATCTCCGCTGTCGTGTAGAATGCGAAGGCGACGCCCGTGACCTCCGCGTTCGGAGGGTTTGCGATGTTCATGGTGGGGGGGCTCTCCGGACGGCGCGCGCGGGCGGCCTGATCGCGTCGTTAGGTGGGTGGTAAAAAAACAACTTTGACGAAGGAGACGGCTTGAATTCCCATTCAGGCAAGTTTTAATTACAAGCCTTCTGCAAGTACCATAGCGATGGCATTTATCCACTCGCTCCTCCGCGGTGGTCTTCAGTGAGGCTTGAAGACCCGTCGGCACTAACAGCACTGAATTTGGAACGTCAGGCAAATATCCTCCCTGCTTAATGTTGTTTAATGCCTTGTGTTGCTTGTAGCACCTCGCCAGGAGCTATTACAGGCAGCGTTCGTTTATTATCAACAAGCTATCGTTGCAACATGCAGCACTAAAGCAAGAGGCGAACATCAATTCAAATAAACGCGTTTGGGCAACCTAATGTAAATGCAAAATGCTCTAAAACATAGCCTTGATGCGGGGATAAGTATGTATACTCGTGACGTAGTCCATCAGTCCTCAAACTCTCCCTCGCTCTTCTCCTCCTCGTCCTCTTCCTCAACCTCCTGCATGGACCCGTCCCGGAGTTCGCCATCCGGCTGCGGCGACGTCGTCCCTCCCTCTGGCGTTGCCGTGCCTGTGCCACCACCTCCGACCAGACCCCCGACGGCACCTGCCTCTCCAGCGGCACCATCCGCTCCTCCCGCAGCCGGCGGGCTCACAACGATGGCGCCATCGGCATCTGTCAGCGACGTGGTCGGCACGTGTCCCGCTCCGCCCGCCGCGAGCTCAGCCGCTGCCTTCCCTTCCTCCTCTTCCTCCTCCCTCTTCCTCTTCGCCTCGTCCTCCTCCTCCTTCCGCCGCATCGCCTCGCCCCTCTCATTGATGGCCTCCACCAGCTTCCGCTTCCCGTCATGAACCGCCCTCTCTCTCGCCTGAACCGTCCCCACCATTCCCCGCAGCCCTGCCTCCCTCGCGCGGGATTCGAGAAGCATCTGCGTCGAGGACTCGTGATGCAGGAGGTATCGGGACACATACTCGACGGGGTCGATCAGTGGCGGAAGAAGAGCCTGCGGATGGACGATTCGAGCCTGGCTGAAGGTTTGGTGTTTAAGTTCCGCGGCCGAGGCGCCCGCGTTCCCTGCGCTGGTGGACTCGCGGCGGGACTGCTGCTGCGAGGACGATCCGCGGCCGGACGCAGCGGAGGGGCGGATTGGGTTTCCGTCGAGATCGTAAGCCGTCGGCTCGGAGAGAGGAGGCGGCGCATCGGGGTCGATGATGTCGTTTACGGCGTCGATCGGGAGTGTGTGCGAGGTTAGCGAGGCCAGGGCCTGCGCGAGGACGCCGCCAACGGAAAACTTGACGTAGTTCGAATCCATGGATGGTCCTATGCGGCTGCCCGTGTAGCTTCCTGGCCCTAGTGCGGGCGGGGGTTTGCTGGTTGGCGGGATGTGGACAGATGCCGGGCGGAGTTCAAATTGTAAGGTGGGAGGGAGGCCAACTTGTCTCCACGAGCGATCATATTAATATAGCGCTGATCAAATAGACCAGCGAAAGGGAGGTGATCGCAACCTTGCAAATATACCAGCTGGTAGATAGCTTTATTTCAGAGTTTGATATCAGGGCGGGAGATGCATCGCTTACGCAGCATCCGAAATGTCTGACGAACAAGTTAAATATAATCCACAGCCTAATTCAGTCTACTCGCAATATATGACATCAGGCAAGGTAAGAACACCATATAATACGTCTACTGTGGTCGCAAACGACCGTCGTAAGTCCCTCCACCTTATATCATCAACCGGTCACGACATCGCAGAGTCGGCCTCTTTTTCGCCCTTCCGTATGTCGTCTATCCACCTCGGATACACTGCAAAATAAACATAACCATGTTAATACGCAGTATCTCCCTAACTTGCAAAATTTACGCAATTGGACTTACCATTCATGTACATGAGCCTCACCACCTCGTCCTTTGCCTTCTCGAAATCCATCAACGACCATGGACAGCACTCTCCGGACTCCCCCGGCCTCCCGCCGCCGGCCGCGACCCATTTCTTCTTTAGCTCGTCCGTAACCTGCCACGATAAGTTGACCTCATGCGGCGCGCCCTCCTCCATGAACGTCCTGTAAAACCTCGTGTACGACCACCGGAGTTCCTGCGGGAGCACCGGGTTCTGCTGCTGCGCCGCCTGGCTCTGCGCGTGCGCGTGCGAGAGTGATGGCGGGGGCGAGGATGACGAGGATGGAGGGGAGTTGGGCGCTCCGCCGCGGGGCTCGGAGGGCGTGCGGTGAGGCAGGCCGAGGTTGGAGGATTGGCTGCCGAGTGGGGTGTAGTCGGGCGCGAGGACGGCCAAGGTCGCGCCGGTGGATGGTGGGAGGGTCGGGTTAGTGCTATTGAGCGACCAGGCGGTCGGGCGGCGGGATTTCGTGAAGTGCTTCAGAGTCTTCTTCATTAACATCTTAAAACCGGCACGGGGCGTCAGTATTGGGTCGCGGCAATTACAGAAATGAAACTAAAAGTGGCGTTACCTGGTACTCTTCCCAGAAGAGGGCGTTCTCAATGCTGAGATCGGCGGCCACGTACTCCTTAAAACTTTGAAATAGCTTCCGGTCCGCCAGGACCACGTTGAAGGACTCCATATTATGCTTAAGCTTGAAGCGTTTGCGGCAGTAATCGTCCCAATGGCTGCGGACCGTTGGAACTATGACGTTGAGGCAGTGAGTTGCAAACGTTATGAGTATAGGCCTGCTCTTGTTTAGAGAATGAAATTGCTCGATATGCCCGATCGCACGTACATGATAGCAATCAATATGTTGTTTGCGCTGAATAAGACGAGGCAAACGACGGTCGTCCCGCAGACGATGGAAATGAGATGGTCTACCACTATCGAGTGGGACTCCTTCACGTTCAAGAGGAGGGTGAACATAAACGGGTTGATTACGACGAAGACCTTATCAAAACGTGTGTGTCAGACTTTCAAAGCATTTAAATTGGAAACAATGTATCCATACGATGAGACAGTATCCGATGACGGGGCTGTACTCCAAAAAGTGAACGACGCAGTGGTTGAAGTCCATTATAGGGTACATCCTGTACATCGTCGTGAAGAGCTGGGCGAAAACCAGATACACCAACATTACGCCCACGACCAGCATCATAAACATGGCTATCTCCCTCCGCGTGAGGTTCCTCCTTCTCCGACAAAGCCACATATCTAACCTCCTAAAGACCGGCCCAAGACAGCAACTGCACGGTCCCTTCTCCTCCCATCGCGCCAGAAACGCTCCGCGAGGGTAGGGCTCGATGCTCTCCTCTCCTGCGGTCCCTCCGGTCGCGGTCCCGCCGCTCGTGAGGGGGCCCAGCTCCTGATCCCCTGGTGCGAAAGACGATCGCACCGAGCTCGAACGAACGATCACGTGCTCGGACGCGCGCACTGATGCTTTGAATGACGCCGCGGGGGAGTCCGGCTCGCGGCCTTGGGTCGTCAAGAGGATCATCCGGTTCAGGCGGCAGGCGGATATTAATTTGAAGGCGCGAAGGTAGATACACGTCGCCCACAGACACGCGGCCACGTTAATAATCCACACTAGGACGCTATCGTTAGTGACCAGGCGCGCGGCGGATGGAATCCATACTGTTCATAAAACAGGGAGTATCTACTAGTACGCGGTCGGCCGCGATGAAGAAGCTGAAGACCATCCCCGCGATGGACTGGACGGTGCAGAGCCCAACGCTCCGGGCTTGAATCGCGCGCCGGCCCCTCCGCCGCCAGAACCACACCAGGCTGCCAAGTGTCAAGAACGCGTCAAGCGACATCCACCAGGCCCACAACGGCGCGGCCGCCGCGTCGTAAGGCACGACCCGATCGTGGACCGCCAGGGTCAGCATCGTAGCACCTGCGAGCGCGGGGGATCGTTCGGGCCGGGGGTCGCGTTCGGGTAGTGGGGGCCGTCGGCGGTCGGCGTACAATGCCAACAACCTGAAGATCTACACGCGCGGTCTCGCCATCTCCATGGCGAGCGCGCCAGGGTCCGTTGGACGGCCCCATCCTGGACGTCGTCGGCCGATCAGGACCATGCGTGACATAACCAGCCTGTGGCAAAGCGGAGTCGCATTGCAGCACGGTCATCTGAGAGCCGCTGCCGACGTCGTCCCCGCCCCGGACCTCGCACCGCATTCCCCAGCTCGAAGCCCGGCGGCTGAAGTGGTCCTGGGCGCCGTGTGTGTTGTGACCAACGAGGCCCGTTTCATCAGCACGCAGCTCCACCGGCCTGATCCATTTGAACTTCGGCGGCCCCCTCCGCCCGCCACGGAGGTGTACCCTGGAGGCAACCGCGGAATGATTGTGTCGAAGCCCTGGGGGCCTCCGCCTCCTGCGAAGGACCAGAGCCACACTGTTCAACAACCCACACCAGATGTCACGTACTCGAGCACCACCTTCGACGCGGCGGGCCTACGTCGGACCGTCACGGGCCTCTCAGCCTTCACCTTCACTTCCAACTCAAGCTCGAACGACGGTCTCTCAGACTTCGTGGCCATGTACCAGCGGACCAGCCCAAACTCCGGCCCAACATCGCCGCTGCCGGATCAGCGGAATGGCGCGTCGGATTTATCGGCGCTGCCGGCGTCGCTGTCGGCCTTGGTCAACCTGACGGACCCAACATTCTTGATGCTCGCCAGTCACGGGGAGTTGCAGCAGGACTACTCAGACGATGAGTGGTCTGACATCGGGGTGTTGCCGTGGGCCGAGTCTGGAAAGTCGGCAATGGGCCCGAAGGACGGCCTGGTCGCCGGCGCTGCTATTGGCGCGACGTCCGCGCAGGCCGCGGATATGCGTGCCGGCGAGATCGTTCCCGTCGCTGCATCCGGTAATGCCGCCATAGCGGCCCCCGTGCGGCAGACGCCGTCGCCATTTTCCTTCGTGGAGAGCGATCGGTATTCCGACGTCACGGACGCGGTCGCGTGGTTCAGGCTGCTAGATCAGAGGAACCAGAATGGTAGAAGGGATACTCAAACGGACACACGGTAGGCCCTATCTGAGTTTAATGCGAGATTCAGAGGCTTACTAGCGTGTTCATGACGCAGGCGACCAAGCGGCCGGGCCCAACCACCCATTGTTCCGGCGCCAACACCCAGAACTGAATCTCTCCCACAATCACGCCCTCCGTCTTCGTCCCATGTAACGACCCCCGACCAGTCAATCTCGAACGAGCGTTCTCGGCGGTGGCAGAACCATGGCGTTAGCTCCAGCAGTGAGACAGTCGCGAAGACGCTGGCCCCCCCTGCACCGAGGTCGGAGTCTTTGCCAAATAAGTCGCCACCGACTGCTGCTCCGGCCGCGGAACCTACCCCGTTAGTGTGGAAGCTCCCAGCACGCCGAATCCCGTTCGTACCTCCGCCTGAAAAGCCTTTAAACGTGAAAGCTTCACCGATTGCGATGGCTTCCACATTAGCATCGGCGTCAGCATTAGCATCCTCGTCAACCGCACCTGTTCAACACTCACCAGCAACGATGCCGCCGCCTGCAGTCGTGGTCTCTCCCGTTGCGATGGCGGCGCAACGACCAACCGCGACTTCCCCGCCTCAGGCGCCTCTCCCTGTCGGCGCCAACGCCCCCGCATTCTACACCCCTATGATGGCACCCTACGGCCCTATCATGCCGCCGTCTATCCGGCCCGGCGAGTCACCCGCCGTGACGGCCGCCCAGCTCACCAACTGGATGACCGCCGTCTCCCTCCACCGCGCCGCCTCCCTCGCCCTCTGGCAGCAGGCCGCCGCGAACGGTGGCGTCATACCCGCCTCCGCAGCTGCACAGATTCCCTACGTGAACGCCGTCGTTGCCGCTGCAGCCGCTGGCGTTGCACCCCCGATGATGGTGACAGGCGTCAACCCCACCCTTGCGGGGCCGCCGACGACGACGGGCTTCGTCTCGCTGGGCTCCATGGATCGGAACGTCTACCCGACCCGGGCCGCCGTCATACCGCCTCGCTCTACGAGCAGGCAACGTAACTCGGACCATGCCGACAACCCGCCACAGCCCATCACATACCCTACAGCTCCGGCTCTCGTGCCGCGCCCGCGGACCGACACCCCCGTCCACAGGCCCGTGTTGCCACCAGCCTTCATCCTAGGCCGACCCCCCCCACCACCACCGACGACGTCCATACCACCCGTGCCACTCCCCACACAACCGCCTCCGATACCCCCTCTTCCTCCTGCCGTTCGCCCGGGTCCCTCCGTCGAGGCGTGGGTGGCCGAGGTGGCCACGATCCCGCCCTCGGATTTCGAGCGCGTGGCCTCCTTCCACGCCGACCGCTTCGCGGATCGTCGGGGCCTGTTCGCCGGATACGTCTGGAGCGGGGACGACGGCGACGGCATCGAGGTCTCGGATTCCGTCAGCAGGGTCGGCGCCGGGTCGCAACCGAGGGACGGGGATTCGGTCTTCGCGGTGGCTGGGATACAGGGCATCAGCCCGGCCATAAGACCCGTGCGTCCGAAGGCGGCGAAAGAGGAGGAGGTCGTCGATGAGGTCGAGTTTGTGCGGACGAGGACGACGGTAAGCAGCCGAAGTTTGAGCTGGATGCGGCGGAGCAGTGTGGAAGTCGCCGGCACTGGCGCTGGCGCGGGGGGCGTGGTAGTGTCGAGCGGAGGTGGCGGCGAGCGGGGAAATGGGACGAGGATTCCCTTCGCAACGAGCTCGGTCGCTGGGTTCGTGCCGTTAGGCGTCGTCGGGTTCACGTTCGTCCATAGGAATCTTTTTGAGATTGTTAGCGCGCGGGGGAGCTCGTGTGCGCCGTTGAGAGTGCTGTTGCGGCCAGGGGCGGAAACCATGTCGCGTTCGTGGCGACAGATGGGCTGAATGCGCCGATTTGTAAGGTGGCGACGTTGGAGGTATGTTTTTATTGTTTTGCTTCGTTGCCTTTTGTTCTCATGATATCATAACATGTCAAACATAGTCCAATGAGCGCGACATGGTCATCTTCCAGAACCAGTTTGGGGGTCTTTACATCAAGAAAGGTCTAGTGACGTACCTGAACTCGAGGCAAATGCATGGCGGCCGCCTTACTACACAGTACGTGCTTGCGCACGACGCATGCGACACTGAGTTCAGGCTAACAGGTAATATCATTGCGATCGTAGTAAAATAGCGAACTAAAAAAATTTAATTGGCTTATTTTTACTCCAAATCATAGTTATCGACGACACGAACCAGAAGACTGCCCTTTTCCACCTTAAGGACGCCACCTCAACCCTTGCTGAGCTCCGGTGGTGCCCCGAAACCGAGTTCCGGTGCGAGGTGCAGATCAAGGGAAGGAAGACGCTTACAATCGAGCTCCTCATCGCAGGCGCTGTCATGATGCGGTATGGCGCCAGGCCAGGCGCAAGGAAGCTCCGCTTGAAGTGATGCGAAGGAAGCAGGGTGTTAGCTGGCCTTAACACTTTCTTCTTTTGATAATTTACCCGTTTCTAAGGAAGATCGCTGCGTTAAGAACCCCACCTAACACATTCTATCGTTGTCGGCATATCGTTCTTCGCGTTTGATAATTCTTTGCCTTTTTGTCAACGACTTTTGATGTTTGACAGTATTACTGGCACAAAGGACCCCATAGTATAGCTAGAGTCAGGCATCTTCTACCTCAATGTCCCGGTTAATGCGACTTTACGGCGCAATTTTATAGCGGAGCGGTTGATGAAATACAAGAAGTTAAATGTTAGCCTCCAATTTAGGATCGGCATTGCAAGTATTTGATATCTCCCCTTTGATGAAGACAGGAAGGTCTTTATGTCTCTTCTCGTTGTTTGCGTATGGTCTGCAAAGATGGCTGTCCAATTCGAAAGTGTCATATCTGAAACAATTCTCAAGCCATCGACCACGGTTTCCAAAGTAGTCCAACTCATCACATCCACTCTCCTTCACTCTCCCAGTCGGTCCATCTTCGTGCTCTCCCCGCCATCGCCCTGCACGAAGGACCATCGTCCTCATCCACCGGATACGGAGCGTCCCACCTCTCTTTCTCTGCCGAAATGGCCGTCCTTCCGCCGGAGCTCTGGTCACTCGTCATCCACCGCGCCGCATCGAGCCTGTCCGATCTCGCTCGCCTCTCGGCCCTGACGCGGGCGACCCGCGCCCTGTGCTGGACCCCGCTGAGCGCGCGGCTACAATTCCTCAACTCCATCCTCCTAGACGGCCGACGGCCCAATCGATCTCTTTGCGAGGGATCCCAACGTGCTCAAAAATCCAAGAGCTTTCCCCGACCTTCCCGAGTTCCTCGCTCTCCTCTTCTCCGACGAGATCCCGCGGAAGGACAGGCTTCGACGATACTTATCGGATTATGACCAGGACCCTGATAATTACGACTACGGGTATGAGGACGGCGACGATTACGACAAGGAGGGCCTGTTGGAGCGGATTTGCGACGTTGACGGTGACGAGAACGAGTCCTGGGTGCGCGGATGCCTCCAGGCCTGTCCCATCGGCATCAAAAGCCTTACGGCAGCGACCCCGGCCAGCGGGTGGGATCCTAAGAGCCACAAGCGGCGGCACTACGACCAAGCCGTCGTAAACCTCCTCTGCAGTGGCCGGTTGGGCCTTCTGCCGATGATGATCGGCGATGTCACCGGCGAGACGGCTATGGAGGCGGTCATGGGTGGGATTGGCGTCATCAAAATCATCCGGGATTCGCGGGACCCGATGCCCGTTCTTGTGGAACTGCTCGATCGGAGGGAGATTAAGTTGCACGACGCCTACGAAAAACGCGGAGCTATCGCCGCCGCCGCTGCCCGGGGCTTGGCGGACGTCATCACTTTTCTGGGCGGCCTGAACCCGGCGCTTGATAGCAATCCGAGGACGTGGCGACATATTTGGAGATACCAGGAAAACACGCCTTCCATGACTATGGACATCAATGTCGTAACGGCGCTCGCGGACCTCGGCGTGCGGATCAACGCGAACGAGATCCTTATGGTCTTGACTCACTCCTCCAGGGAGCTCCCGCACAGCATCGAAGACGATCCCGTCCTACTCTATCTCGTGAGGCGGAAGTTGAGGAAAACGAAGCACGCGTTCATCCCATGATATCCCGTTCTTGGCTCCCGGGAACGTGATCCAAGGCCGGATCCTCCCGCGAAGCATCTGGCGCTTGATCGACCGTCCCCGTCTCCGTCAACAGCTGATCGAACGCCGCATCCTCCCACAAGAGCCGGCAAGCGTGAGCGCCTGCCTGGCCACGGTTGCTTTTGCCGGGCCGGACGTAGGAATGGTCGAACTCGCGCAAGGAGCGTTTGACCAAGGCGCAAGAGTGACACAGGACGCTATTTTGAACGCCGTGGACACAGGCAACGTCGACCTCGCGCGCTTGGTCCTTGATGCCACGGACCCGGACGATCTTGCGCAGTGGAGCGACCTGGACTTTTGGCCTCGCGGGATGGCCGTCGGTGTCATGTGGCGCCTGCTCGTCGGCAGAGGATTCAAGGTCACGGGGCAGGCCATCACAAGGTTCACTTACGAGCACAACGAGCACTGTGACAACGACACAGCCGTATCGATCCTGCGGGGGATGCTCGAAGCCGCTAATTCGTACAAGCATGAAGTACTACGCCAAACAGGCGGTCTGGGGTGTATTTCTCGCGTGACGGCGAAGATCCTAGGCTGCTAGCGATAGTGGACGTGTTCTTGGACTGCGGGTATCTGCCTTCGACGGAAGATTATGATCATGCAAAGGAATATCTTCCGAAGGCCGTTAGGGTTCTGGAGGAGCACCTAAGGACGAATGGAATTTCGGTGGAAGACTTATGGCGATGGCCTGACATCTCGCACAATGTGGCGAGTGATCAAGTTGAAAAAAGCTCTTGGATGTCAATGACGGTGTCGAGCAGTAGCGGAGGAGTTTCGCAGTGGTGAAGTTGATGTTGGCAAGGCCTCTCGAGGTGTCGGCGCGCACTAATACGTAATGTGGAAAACAGCTCTTCGTAAGATAGAACAAGATGATGAAGAAAGAACTAGGGGAGATCGTAAGGATGAAGGGGTAAGGAACCAGATCAAGAGAGATATATTTGAAACAGATTTACAAGCCAGGGGCGATTGGCTGAGTAAGGGCCAACTACAATCCAGCCGAACAAGCAGATCATCATCGACGAAAGTGACTACCGAGGAACTCGAGCGAGTCCGGCCACGCTGAGGTGTCCTCGTAAGGGCTGGACCGTGCAAGTGCAGAACAGCGCAAAATAAACGCTCCCGCAAACAGCAGAGCCCACAGCACAGGCGGGTGCCGTCCCGGATGAGGAGCTGCACAGCATCGATTCTAACGAGCGGTATCGGCCTGAGCATAGGAGGAGACGAGGGAATCACCGTTGGCTTGGATGCCTGCGTTTTCGTTGCATCGTCCAACCATTAACTTCCTGGTGGACTTTCCCTCGTCTGCTTCCAACACCTCCAATGCTCTCTGCCAAAATGGCCGTCCTTCCGCCCGAGCTCTGGTCACCCGTCTTCCTCCGCGCCGCTTCGCAGCCTGTCCGATCTGGCTCGCCTTTCGGCTCTAACGCGGGCGACACGCGCCCTGTGCTGGACCTACGTGAACGCCCGGCTGCAATTCCTCAACTCGACCCTGACAGACGGCCAACGGCCCATCGATATCTTCGCAAGGGATCCGAATGTGCTTAAAAACCCGAGAGCGTTCCCCGACCTGCCCGAGTTCCTCGCCCTCCTCTTCTCCGACGCGGTTTCGCGGAAAGACAGGCGCGAACGGGACGGCTGCGAAACTGACAGGGTTTCTGATGTTTTCGACTACGGGTATAAGGACGGCGACGATTACGACAAGGAGGGCCTGCTGGAGCGAATATGCAGCGTTGACGGCGACGAGAACGAGCCCTGGGTGCGCGCGTGCATCCAGGCCTGGCCCATGGACATCGAAGGCCTCACGGCACCGACCCAGGACAACAGGCGGTTGGGCTGGAGCCACAAGCGGCAGCACTTCGCCCAAGCCGTCGTGAATCTCCTCTGCCGTGGCCGGGTTGGCCTTCTGCCGTTGATGATCGGCGATATCACCGCTACGAAGGCGATCAAGGTTGGGGACGGCGTCGTCCAGATCATTCGGGAGTCCAGGCACCCGATGCCGGCCCTTATGGAACTGCTTCATCGGAGGGAAGGCAAGTTAGAAGATGAGTACGAATCCCCCAAAGCCATCAGCGCCGCCGTTGCCAGGGACATGGTAGACGTCATCAAGTTTCTGGGCGGCATGAACCCGGCGCTTGATAGCAGTCCGAGGGCGTGGCGACATATCTGGGGATACCTGGAAGATATGCCTTCCATGACTATGGACATCGACGTCGTAACGGCGCTCGCGGACCTCGGCGTGCGGATCAACGCGAACGAGATTCTGATAGTCTTGACTCACCCCTCCAGGGTGCTCCCGCGTAGCATTGAAGAAGATCCCGTTCTAGTTTACCTCGTGGACAACATGTACGAGGTCGTTGTCGAGATTAAGGAAGCAGGCGTCCAACGCATGATACACCGGCCCCGCGACTTGATTGAGAGCCGGATCCACCCGCCCACGATCTGGCGACTAATCGACCGTCCCCGTCTCCGTCAACAGCTGATTGAGCGCCGCATCCTCCCGCCAGAGCCGGCAAGCTTGAGCGCCTGCCTGGCCACGGTCGGTTTCGCCGAGCCGGACGCGGGGATGGTCGAACTCGCGCGACGGGCGGTTGAGCAAGGGGCGCGAGGACGCGGAGCGGCATCTTAAACGCCGTGGACACAAACAACGTCGACCTCGTGCGCGTGATCCTGGATGCCACGGACCCGCGCGATCTCGCACAGTGGTCGGAGATGGACGTATGGCCTCGCTTGATGGCCGTCGGCGACATGTGGCGCCTGCTCGTCAGCACAGGCTTTAAGGTCACGGAGAAAGCCATCACGTGCTTCGCTTTCGAACGCCGTGACAAGCTCATGGACGACAACGTAGCCCTATCGATTTTGCGCGACATGCTGGAAGCCGCTAAACCGTACAAGCCTAAAGAACTCCGCTATATACGATGTATGGCTTTGCACTCCTGGCTTGACCAGGAGGATGCCAGGCTGCTGGCGACGGTGGAGGTGCTTTTGCACTTCGGGTACTTTCCTTCGAAGTACGATTATGATCTTGCCAAGAAATTCTATCCTAAGACCGCGAAGGTTTTGGATGAGCACCTTGAAAACAATGGACTTATAGTAGACTACCAATAAATTGCTGTGTGTAAGCTTTCTCCGTGCTTGAGTGGACGTTGTGGTTTCCACTCACGCGTTTCCACTCACGCGTCGGGCTGCGCCTTGCATCCGGGCCTGTCGACACTGGCGACCTCGCGGCTCCAAACACGGGCAGCGAGTACCAAGGCCGGGTGCCAGCTGGACGCACTTCGCTCTCGCCGTCGTCAACCTATGCTGTCGCGAGCCTCTTATCAAAATGCATTGAAAATGCCCACGCGGACACAGATGTCCGGCGGCACCTATCGAGTGCGACGCCTGCGGGAAGCCACACGGCCGCAGCGACCGAGATCAGTAATCGCCAGAGGCAATCAGCACTCCCGTGGCGGGAAAACAGCCGCGGGCGATGACGAGATCGCCATCGGCGAACCGTTTGGCAGCGACGACTGCGAGGCCTTCGTGAGCATCCTCGTCGGGACCCTCAGCTTTGTCAGGAACGTCCAGAAGGATGCCACTTGGACGCTGTGTTTCTCAGATGGGTATGTATGTGTATTGGCTCTATTTTCTTGCTTCTTTATTTGTCACCGTCCTTTGCGCCCAACTAAACCGCTTAAAAAGAACAGGCACCGTTCCTGCGAATGTTATCGACGTTCGGCCATGCCATTTGAACAGCAAGGTGTGCTTTGTCCGCCGATGGAACCTCGTCCTGACCGACCCTCAACCTCCACCTTCCGCACAAGCGTCACCCTCCAGCCGCCCCTTCCTCACGAACCTTTATCTTGAGGCTTCCATCGCACCTCTCCCGTTACCGCCGTCTCACCCGCTCCTAACCATGCCGACGTACACCTTCGACTCGAACGCGCTCGACCTTTCCTCCGCCCTCGCGTCCCACCTCGACCCCTCCACCCGCCTCTCGACCCTCCCCGCCGATACCCGTCCACTCCTTGAGCGCCACCAGCCCGTCTCCCTGATTCTCTCGGTCCTGCCCCAAAACGCATCCCCGCATGCCCTCCGCGCCCTCATCGAACCCTTGGCCCGGTCGCCCACCGTCTGCGTCCACGGCGAGGCCGTCGCGATCTCTGGCCTGCTGGAGGTACCCGGAAAGGATGTTGGGTACTTCACGATGTCGCTCCTCGTTGGCGGGGATCTTATCGGGCGAGGGAAGGGTTTGTTTGCGGTCAGCGTGCTGTTTGAGGATACGGGACAGAAGACACCGGCGCTGTGGGAGCTGCATCAGCGGATGAGGGTCGGGGATTGCTACCTCCTCGCGGGGCTCGAGCCGCAACGCGTTAGGCTTGAGGGCCGGCGGGCCGAGGAGGGTTCGTCTGTGGTGACCGTTGGTACTGATGGCGCGGGGCCTGAGCCGAGGATGATGAAGTTGCTCCGGTTTGTGACTGGAAGGTCAGAGGCGATGGAGGTCGATCGAGGAGCGGCCGCGGAGGTGTGCGACGCCCTAAAAGGAGTGATCACGGTCGACGACGCGTTGCATGAAGGTGGTGACGACGGTCTGGGAGAGGACAGTGTCTTGCACGACCTGCGCGAGCTGCTCTGCGAGGGTCATAGCTCGGCGGCGGCCGGCGCTCCGGCGGGCCGCGCCGATCGGACCGTCGTTATGTCATACCGAGGCGTCATTACCTCCGTCGTGGACCCGGACGGCGGCATCTACGAGCTCGATGGCCTCCACCAGCTCCACCTGTTGCACTGTCCGGTGTCTAGCGCCGGGCGCGGGCTCAGGACTGGGACCAGGGTCCGGCTCCACAGCGTACACATGATCCCGCTCGACGGCGTCGAGTTTGTCGGCGCGGGCAGGAAGGCGAAGCTGGTCGGCGGCAGGCGAAGTGCGGCGTTCGTCGGGTGCCTTTACAGTACCGTTGAGGTCATCGAGTATCCGCGGGGCTGGTGGGTGGAGGGCGAACGGACGAGCGACGACGACGAAGATAAGAACCATGTGGACGGCGGTGGGCGCGTGCCCGTGACGGTGCGGTGTGTCGAGGTGCGGCGGCGGGCGGAGAGCAGGCGGCGTCTAAAGGGTATGAGCATGCACGAGTGGTTCTTGATGAAGGGCGTGAAGGATCACATCCACCGCAGTTTCCACGGGTGGGACTCTCCCGACGGCGGATTCGAGGGGAGGGACCTCGCGTGGAGTCTTCGGGCGGCGAAGGCGCTTGCGGCGCGATGTGGGATCATGCGGGATGAGAGCGGCGGGGCGGGCGGTGGTGGGAGCGCCGCGTCGAGGCTGCTCGTGGCGCTCGATCACGCCGTCAGCTGTCGGGTCGCGAGGCGAAGGCCGGGGTGGCCGTCGTTAATCCGGATCCGGAGCCTGTTGGGGATCCACGCCGTCAGGAGAGCTTTGGCGACGGCGTCGAAGGTGCGGGTCGGGGAGTCGTGGTTTCGGATCATGGGGCCGCGGGAGTTAGGTATGGAGGCAGGAGCCGGTGTGGGCGGGCGAGGACCGGTGGTGTGGGTCGGGTCGATCGAGGCGCGTGAGGGAGGGGGCGGGTTGAGGCTGGTGGATTCAACGGGGGAGGTCGAGGCCGTCGTTGAGGGCCCCGGTGGCCAAACCGTCGTTTTCGATGGTGGGGGAACGGCGTGCTGGGCGCTGACGGGTTTTGAGGTCGTCGTCGAGTGCTTCGGAAGGAGTGTTAAAGAAGAGGGGAAGGCGCTCGTAAGGACATTCGTGAGGTTCGAGGCCGATCGGTGCTTCAGACTCGACGGCGGAGGGGAGGGCGAGACAGTGGCTTTGCAAGTCGGAAAGGTGGTTGTTGGGAGGCCGGATGACGTGGATGGTGGAGCTGGGGCGGGAGGGCAGGAGGAGCCGGTCGGAAAGTCGTCCCTGATACTGCACGCCAAGCACGTGGGACCTCTGCTGATGCGGTTTCGACCTGACGGCGGCCTTGTCAAGTTCGGCTACCTTCACGGCGACGGCTTTCTTGCGGATCCGGAGACGGGTAACATGATAGAATGTTTTGCGGATGCGGTCACGACTATTGGCGAGTTCACGAACGCGACGGCTGCGAGCGTGTGGCCTATGCTGCAAGTCGGCGGGAACTACACGGTTCACAACGTGCTTCTGAAGGGCGGCGCGAACGAGGGGTACTTTTTCCAATTCGGCGCGGGTTCAAGAATTGAACTGATGGATCCGACGCGCTACTTCGGCGACCTGGACGAGGACGTGTGGTTTGCGGAGAGGCGGGACGGCCAACCGGTGACGGTCGAGAGGCTTATCAGGGAGGTGACCGCAAAGTGGCGCAACACTTTTGGGGTGCTGACGGAGCACATAATTACTATCGACGGCTGCATACAGGGGAAAGATTGGAGACCCGTTGAGACACCATGGATGCTAGAATCGAGGATCGACCCCGAGGACCTTTTCGAGCGGCACGGGGTTGGGTGCGGCCGCTTCGACCGGAACCTGCTGATTAAGCTCGGCGAGTTGGACCAGCGCGGCGGTGGTGCCAATGGCGAGGACAACCGCGTTCTCGACGTCTATATGGACATGAGGGCGAGGCAGTGCCCACTCGGCCTCCTCCCAGGGTCGGCCATCAGGCTCCGCAGACTTGGGCTGAAGGTTTCTAGCCGCGGGGCTGTGTACGCCGTGGCGACCCCCGAAACGTCGGTGGAGCTTTTGCCAAGGTCGTTGATCCAACGGCGGCCACCGGGACTGGGGAGGCGGCTAGACGCGCAGGCGTTGTCGAGCCGGCGCCGTTGCAGACTCGTGGATTTCTATAGGGCCGCGGCATCGCCACCGGGTTGCAGGACCGTCGTAGAGGGGATGGATGTAGGTAAGGAGGACGACGACCTTGCGGAGGAACTCGTCGTTAAGGGGGCAGTTGTCAAGTGCACGATCGCGCACGCTCAGGAGGTGAACTTCTGGGTACAATGCGTGTTTTGTCATCAGGCGCTACTCCTGGACACGATGTGCCAAAACGGGTGCAACGCGCTGCACGCTGGGACGTCGCAGCGAGAGGGCAGCGACGGGGTAGATGAGTGTGCCGGAATGGGGAGTTGGCGCCCGGGGAACGAGTCAAGGACGACGGGCGTATTAAAGGGGGCGGCAAAGCTAATGGTCGATGACGGCACTTTCGAGGCCACGATCTACGTCGAAAACGTGGACTCAGTCTTTCAGCTTCTTGGGGACGACGATCGCGGCGCGAGGGCGAAGGTAGAAGCGCGCCTGCGGGACGCGAGGCGCGTTCGCTACCACAACGACTTCTGGGCCTCCATTGCGGGGGCGGATGCGGTCGGAGGTGAGGCCGACTTCTTTGCGCCCCAGCGTAATGTGGAGGATGCGGATGACGGCGGAGGTGTGGACGACGCGGCACCGTCGACGGAGGAGGATCGTAAGATGTCGGATTGGATAGGAGAGTGTATAAAGCGATCGTGCCACGGGCGGCCGTTCCTCATCGCGTGTCGACATATGGCAAGCTACACACTGGCGCCATTAAACGGGGGCGGCAAGTGGAACAAGGGGGGCGCGCATGAAGCCGCTGGTGCGAGGGATGGCGAGCCGCCGGATGTGTATTGGAATGCGGCGAGGGTGTTTACTATCGGGGACCTCAAGCATCGAATGCTGCGAACGTCGGAAGGAACCACGGTGTCGATGATGGCGCTGCCTCCGCTGCATTTGCATGCGTTCTGCGTGGAGAGGGTGAATATCAAGGTGGAGCTGAGCAGGCTGGTAAAAAAGGCACAGGAGCGGATAGAAAGGGAGCGCGTCGGAGTACTAGATTAAAGTACATATTTAAGTCAGTTGAGCAGTCGTTTTGTGTTTATTACATCAATTGCGTAGGCGCGCTTTACATTGTGTGCAAAGACTGCAGCACATCAAGCACAGAAGGTGTCGGTCTGCTACACGTATTCATAAAAGTCGCTTGATGCTTCCTTGTTGAGTCTACATTTAAGTTTTTCTGTCATTCTACAGGTATTGAGTTATACATCGGTGCGTTCGGTCTTCTTCGGGATCCCATTCTCCATCCTTGCCTGTTACTTCTTTCTGGAAAATCGCCCTTCATCGCGACGATCCTATTTGGATCATCCGAGCTATACAGCGTTGGAGGGCGTTAGAGGGGCTTTGTGCCTTTCATCAACGCGCACCAAGCCCCGGTTCCCTCGTCCCTTACTAAGGCCCTTGAAGGCCGATACGGCGCAATGGCTCTGCTGCGTAGGGGAACGCTCATTTTGATCGTTGGGTGAAGTACTTTTAACCAACATGTAATCATTTATATGTACGCCCATATTATACGTGGTGCTACATGATTCAAAAACTCACACCTGCAAGAGCATGCCAGCGTTGCCGGCGGCAGTAATTCATTTACAGGACCGGGCCTATGCAAGACTAAGTAAGCCTATCTCGCCCCGATGAGCGATAAGTGGCAACACGCAGGCTTGATATGATGGATAAATATTTTCAGTCTATTTCGTGCATTAAGTTACGATAAAAGTGAGGATGCAGGGGCTAACGGTAAACGGAGAACAAACCACAAACACACAAAAAAACAGGCTGAGGATGTGAACCGTATTTGACTATCCCCCATCCAATCTGGTCCGGTCCGCGCTCAAACGTCGGAGCACTGACACCTGCCCCACTTGGAGCACGCCTCGACAAACGTCACATCCGAGCACCCGAAGACGATTGACCAGGACTGCGACATGGCCTCGACGAACTCCTTGCTGTTGCTCGAGGACTTGTCGGACGCGATGACGTCGTACAGGTTCTTGTAAACCTGCCTAGGCAGCTTGCGGATGCGCTTGCCGTTGACGATAAACTGCTCCATGCCGGCCGACTGATGCAAAGCGTTAGTTCAACTTGCTTTAAAGGGTGGGTAAATGATTTTAAAACTTACAGCGAAGCCAAAGTTCGGGCAAAGCTCCCGCTCGACGATGGCGTAGATTTGGGCGATCCTCGGGTGGTCATGGCTCTCATCGCACCCATCGCACCCGCACCTCCTCATATCGCCCTCCACCGCCGCGCTTACGTTTTCCTTGCTCGGCCTCGGCACCTGCTTGATGCCATCCAGCCCGTGATCGCCTCCGACGTGAAGGAAGACGTTGTTCCTCGCGACCTCGGACTGCTGGTGGTACAGGTACTGGAGGTATGCGCCGTTGCGCCCACCCTTGTTGCCCTGGAGCCTGACGACGCGATCGCAGCCCGTCTGCGACAGCACCTTCTCGTCCGTCATCGACGACGAGGAACCCTCGTCGCTGTCCGAGGACCCGTAGTTGATGACGACGAAGTGGGCCTTCTCGGCCGCCAGCGCCGGGATCGATCGGAGCTCGCGGATGAACGCGGCCGTGGCCTCGAGGTCCGAGTTCTCCTGGGGGATGACAACGTCGAGGCCGTCGCGGTACTCGGACGAGAATCGGAGCGCCTGGTCGACGTCGCTGTTGCCGGAGTTGAGCAGCTGGGACCCGGAGCCGCCGACGAGGACGGCGCCGGCACCGTGCTGGACTTGGCTGTTGGAGCCGGCAAGGGCCAGGTTGGCGTCCGAGGTGCGCTCGGGTGTAAGGTAGTTGGCCGGGTTCGGGGTCAGGTAGATAACGGTCGAGATGAGAGCCGCAACGGCGCCCGCGGAGAGGAAGGCCTTCTTAGCGCGGAGGTTGGAGGCGCCAAGGTAGGAGGCTACGACCTCGTTCACGGTCTCGGTCTTCGGGAGGCCGCCAGACTTGTACACGACGAGGCCGCCGAGGGCGAGGGCGTAGCCGAAGAACTGAAGAGGGGTAACGGTCGTCTGCCAGATGAGGATCGAGAGGGCGACGAGAATGATGTCCTTGAGGACGCCGGACAGGCAGAGGACGAGGGATGAAGTCTTTCCAATCTACGAAATTGGCGTGGTTAGCACGGGAGTGGTGAACGGCGGCGAAGCTATACTGACCAGGAACACGACGGCAACATTCAGGCCGAAAGCAACGACAGCGTTAAGGAGGAAGACAGGGAATCCGACGACGGACAGAGCCTCGAGGCTGAAGGCCTCCCGCTCAAAGATCAGGCAAGCCACACCGTTCATGACGGCGCAGACGGGCGCGAAGAAGTATAAACTGCAGAGTGGGTCCATGTTGTAATTTTTCGAGTTGAGGAGGACCTGGACCATGACAAGGCGAATGGCCTCGCAGCCGATGCCGATGATCTGGACGATAACGCCGATCACAACGAACTCGATCTCGCCGTAAGAGGCGATCATGACGCCGAACACGATCACGGAGACGTTCAGGAACGTCTTCAGCTCAATCGGGCTCGTTGTGAGGACCGCGTTGGCGAAGAGGACGGCGACCGGCGTCGAGGCCTTTTCATAAGCAATGACGACGTGTTAAATCCACGCCCGTCGGTGATGAAGTACAACAGTCAAATCATACCTTCAGCATCTGAATGAAGGCCACACTTAGGTATAAATACGCCTGGTTCGAGGCGATCAAGGAAAGCGAGAAGAAGACCCCAATTGGCACGATCGACCTCAGCCAGGTGTTAAAGTCCATGTTAACCTTATGTCTCCCATCGAGCAGCGTCGTGGTCGCCGCTAGAACGCGGGTGGCGATCGTGGCGAAGGTGAGATGCCATGTTGTGAGGAAGATGGGATAGGCTGGTTGTCACGGATTAGCAAGAGAAGGCCAGGATGAGGTAGAAGGACAATACTCACGGAAGCCAGCGCTGTGGAGAATGTACTTGTTGAAGAGGATGACGGAGCTGGATAGCACAATCCATATGCTGTTGCGGGATAAGGATGTCAGCCTTTAGCTCCAAATCCAAGAATGCTTTCTCCCCGCCATCGAGCCAGCACGCCTAATCAATAAGCTGGGCTCAACTTCAGCTGGGCTCAACTTCGCGCCATGCATGCGATCTCGACCTCGCGAGCCTTGCATGCAAGCCCGGCATGCAAGATCCTCATCACCCCCCAACTCAAGCAGGGCTACTGATCAAATATCGTCCTCGGATCTTACATGACGTAGAAGGCCGCGTGCAGTTTCCGGTCCGGAGCGGCGTTGTCGACGGCCATTGGGAGAGGGCGGAGGGTGGTGAGGACTGGGTGGCTGTCGGGAGGAGACGGGGACGGGGAGGGCCGTGGGCTGGAGAAGACGGAGGCGTGAAGTGGTGAGTCGGGCCTTCAGATGAGGAACGGGCTTTAAGTGCCGATCGACGATGGGGTGAGGCCGCGTCGTCCCAATGTTTGTTGTGCACGCGGTGAATGCGAGATTCTCGACCTTGTATTTTTTCGCGCGAAATTGCTAAAAAACTGAACTCCGCCTGCATACCGCATGCAGGAGAAAGGAGAAAGGATTCTCGGCCGCGTCGGTGATCTCGGATGGGCGGATGCAACTGATGCAGCAGGATCCATCACCTGGGACCTAAGACGGTAGCTACAAAAAAACACAGAACACCGAATTCCCACGCAGCAAAAACATCCATCTATTATAAGTTAAGCAGGCGGCAGGTCCGCAGAAATGTCCTCGTCTTGAGAAACGTAACAATCCAATAACGACAGCAAAACAGAAAGATGAAGGAAAGTTTAAAAAAGAGTTACACATTATTATCAGCAAACTGGACTGACAAAAGAATTAAATTATTTCGACTTGTCCCGCAAGAAGTCGAAGCTGACCACCAACTCCATCACCAGCAGCAAGAAGACCGGAATCGTCTGATAGAACGCCAGCCCGCCCACGATCCTCCATACCGACGCGGCCACAACCATCCCCAAGACGAGCGACTTCCACACAATAGCCGTCCACCTCGCCTTATTGTACTTCGATGTCCTTGAATCCCCCTTCTTGATCCCCCTTTCCAGCGACAACCTCTCCCCCAGCGACAGCCTTTCAGCCAACGCGTTCATCTCCACCTGCTGCTGCGCCGTCGTCGCAACCGCACTCCGTCCCCCGCTCGCCTCCGACGCGAACGTCCCAGACTGCCTCCTCCGATCCTTCTCCCCCGACGGCACCCAGTCCATCCTCGTCCCCAGCAGCGAATCCTTGACCGCGAACAAGTGCGCAAAGTACTGCACGGGCTGACACTTCAACACGTACCACCCGTACGCGGACTCGCGGCGGAACCAGACCCACAGGGCGACGGTGCCGAGGATGGCCGGGATGGCGAAGCCGACGTTGAACCACCGCACGAGGTCCGGGCGGAGGCAGAGGAGGAGGAGGCCCGGCAGAGGTGTGATAACGACGCTCAGGGCCGTGGACCAGTAGTAGAGAAAGCCCGTGAGGAAGCAGAGCCGCTGTACGAGCGTGACGCGAGCGCCGGGCGACCAGAAGTGGCGGCTCGCGACCAAGGTCGTGGCACCGCACGCCCAACGATACTGCTGGTTGAAGAACATCGGGAGGTCGTGCGGGCACAGTCCGACGGCGAGGTTGACGGGGAGGTACTTCAAAGACCACCCGGACGCGATGCAGATGAACCCCGTGAGGATGTCCTCGGAATGCTCGGCGGCGACAGTGCCGCCGACGAGCTCGAGAGCCTCGCGGCGGTACAGGGCGCAAGAGCCAACACAGACGGCGCCTTGGCAGGAGTCAAGAGAGACCTGGATCAGGCGGTAAAAGAACTCCTGCGAGAGGCTCGCGCCGCGCTCGACCCAAGTCTGCTCCTCGGACACGCGGAAGAACTATTTGTGTATGTCAGCACGTCGATACCTCGATAAGAGGAAAGAGGAACGAACCTGCGGCGTCTGCACGATTGCGAGCTTCGGATCCTGCAGCATATATGGCACCGTCTCCCTCAAGAATTCAGGCCTGGGGCAGAAGTCCGCGTCAAAGATCACAAAGAACTCGCCCCTCGTCCTCTGAAACGCGTGCCTCAAATTTCCAGCCTTCTTCAGATGCGGACGATCCCGCCTCCTCATGTAATTGAACCCAAACGCCCTCGCGAGCTTCTCAACCTCCACGGGCTTTGGCCCGTCATCCAGCACGTGCACGCGTATCGCGGGCCAGTCGAGCCTCGCGACGTGCGTGTACGTGTTCAAAAGCACGCGGGTGGGCTCGCCGCAGCAGGGGAGGTAGACGTCGACGGTGGGTAAAGTGGACACTTGGCCCGTGACGATATCTTGGGTTAGGGGCCGGTCGAGGGTGCGGAGGTGGGCGCGATAGTCGAAGGGAGGGGATCGGAGAACGAGGTAGACGCAGGTCCCTGTACAAATGAGGTCGGCGACCGCGTAGATGACGACGATGTAGAAGGATGGGGCGATTATAATAAAGAGCCACATGCCGACTTGGGAGAGGAGGAACGAGATGCTGCAGACAAAAAATTAATAAGCACTATCGCTGTTACAAGGAAGGGGTGAGAAACACTTACATAATGTAGACATAAAGCAGTGCTTTGTCGCTTTTAACGTACAACAGCTTCTCCTCGTCCGTCGGCGCCGACGGCATTACCAGGGTCGACTCGATCTCCGATATTAAAGAGATGATAGAGGGCGGGACGACACTCTGTGCGCCGTCAATGGTCGAAGCAACCATGAAAGAGCTCTCGACCTCGTGCCGCTATCTCAAGCGTCAGCTGACTTTTTTGCTGAAGTCCAAAAGGAAAAGAAAAAAGAAAAAATAAAGTAACTACTCACAACGTCGTCCCTCGGCGTCTGGAACCTCGCCGTCACGGTCGGCACCCTTGACGGCCCAGTCGGCACCCTCGGCCCCACCGCCCTCCCATACTCCCCCATCCCATTATCCAACCCATCCACCGCCACCGCGACCTCCGCCGGCATCGGCCTCGCCTCAACTTCAATCCGATCCGCCGCCGTCACGGCCTCAGCCGCCCGCGTCGACGCCGTGGCCACCTTCTGCTTCGACACCGCCGCCGCCGACGTGGACGCCAGATTCTGCATCTGCGCCTGCATGTCCTCCTGCTGCCGCTCGAACCCGCCGTACATCATCCGCTGGTACTCCTGCATGTACTTCCTGTACTCATCGCTGTTGTAGTACGCTGAGTAATCCACCTGCTGGCCCGACGCGCCCTGCACGGCCGGCACCGCCGGCCCCCGCTGCTGCCTCATGTACTCGGCCCACTGCCTCTCCTGCTGATCCAACTCCATCTCTACCTCCGTCTGCCCTCCCTGCCCGTGTCGTGGTGGTGGCGGCTGATAGCGCCCCGTGCTCTGCACGTGCTCCACCACCCTTTGACCCGCGTCCGCAATCTTGGCGGGCCGGCCCGTGTCGTTCGTGATGTACCCCGACGCCGAAGTCTCGTTCTGCGACTGCGACTCGAACGAGGTGTCGGACTCGGAGGCGTCGTCGTCGACGCCGTCCGACGAGATGACGTCGTCCGGGATGGACGTCGCCGGCGAGGGAACTGCGGACGACGACGGGCCGACGGCGGCGCGATGGCGCGGGGACGGGGTGCGGCTCTTGTCACGTGAGGTCCGAGAAGGATTCGCGAGGCTGGTGGAGGGTTGCTGGTTCGGGGAGAAGGCACGCGGTCCTGCAGGGGCCGCGGGGACGTTCGTTGGCTTGGGGGACGACGATATGCCTGGCGCGAGTGAGCGCCGCGGCGAGTTTGCGGGTGATGTTGGCGGTCGTGGCGCGGCATTAGCGAAGGCTGCCTGCTGCGGGTGCGGTCGACTGACCGGGGGAAGGATGTCCATGCGGTCGACCTCAGGCTCTGGTGCGGCCGAGGACGAGTCGCAGGCGATGGATGGGGGAGAGGAGGAGGCGGAGGGTGAGCTAGAGGACGAGGAGGCGGAAGACGAGGAGGACTTGGGTGGTGTGATCGGATAGACCATTCCGTCCGGGCTTAGGACACGGAGGGAGAGAACGCGGCTTGGTTCCGTATATCGGTGGCGTGAGGGCCGGTCGTCGGAGATGCTGCTGTCGTCATCTTCGCCCTGGCCCGTACTGCTAGAGGTGGAGAATGCGGGTCCCACGCTGGGAGTGGAGTCAGAGGAAGTCTCGACCGTTTGCAGGTGTCTGGCACTTAAGAATGCGTTCTGAACGAGATTAACGTTGGAGCCATATGTTAGCACACCGTTGTCCCATATTGCACCAATACTACGCATACCGGCTCGTTCGGATGCAAAGATCGCACGCGGGCGACGGATGCGTTCATCGAACCGTGCTGATGACCCGTAGCGGTGCTGCGGCCCCGCCGTCCGTCGGCGGCGCCGACCACCCTCCTCGGTGCCCACTCCCACTCTGGATCCACGTGCTCCTCGGACTTTAGGAATGTCCGGTCGACCGACCCTTTGGCGCCCCCAGCAGCAGGTGTGAGGGGCCCCGAGGAAGACCCCGGCGCACCGAAGAAGGACCGGGCGACAATGCGGGCGGTGTGATCATTGCCCAGCATTGGCCTGGCGGACGCCGAGATGGTCGAAGGCGGCGGCGGGGATGCTGGGCCGTTGGCTGGGATGGACGAAGCTTCGGACGGGGACTCGTTCCATCGGCCGGCGTCCAGCAGTGGTCCGGGTGCGAGAGTTGCTGCGGCGGGTAACCCCTGATGAGGACGCTGAGTCTGCGCCGGCATGGCGACGGCGACGGGCGGGGCGGAGAGGACCGGCGACACCGGCGAGGTGGAGTTGTCGTCAGAGGCGTGAGAAAAAGACTTTCCCACGCTGCTCCCAACACCTTCGAATGCAATCGACGGGGGCGACCAGGCCGGCGCCGGCGCCGCGACCACGGAGGATGGCGTCGTCAGGCTGGAGGATGCCGGCGTCGACTCACGGGACGGTGAGGCCGCGCGGGAGACGGAGTCCGTCGTCGGCGTGAAATCCGAGGACCCCTCCGTATACGTCGGCCGGGGCGGCTCCCATTCGTCGTCCCCGTCGCTGCCGTCATTCTCTATGGCCCCCTCTTCCTCCGCGTAATCTCCAGAGCCGCTGCTGCTGCGTCCAGCGCTGTTGTCAGCGGAATCCGGTGTTGTGGCGTCCTCGCTGTCCTCGCTGTCCGAATGCCGTGCAAGCCTGTCGGTCGTCCACCCGGCCACCACGAGGCTCTCGTGATGCTGCTGCTGAAGAAGTTCTTGTCCAGCCGGCTGTGAGGATGTCGACTGTCGAGGCGTGTCGTCGTCGAAGGACGATGTGATGGACTGCCGTGGTGTGCTGCGCTCGTCCGAGGTTGATGCCGACGTCGAGCTCCATCTCGGTTGCACTTGCTTGTAGAGGATAGGCCTCGTCATGGCGATGAAGCCGGGGGCGGCGGGCCCGTTGGAAGGGAGGGGGGATGATGTCAGGACCTCGAAACAAACAGCCCGCCATCATGTGCGCCACAACGCCACAATCACGCGCTGAATGGCTCAACCAGACCTTCACATGCAGTGATATATTTTCCGCCACCCGCCATTCCAGTGGTGTCGCATATTTCCTCTTCATTGACACTCCCACGTTTGTTACGTGAGCATTTGGGGCAATTAACGAAATTTACGCGTCCCGATCAAGGCCCGTTGGTCCCGAAATCACCGTCGCCACCGTCGGCGCCCTCGACACCGGAACCACCCAGAGAAGCGATCCCGAGAAGAAAGGGACAGCTTTTGGAATGAAGCTTACTCTCGGATGACAGAGAAGCTTGCCGCTGACGAGGACCCATCATATTTCTTTTTTTCAGCGCACTTCTTCTTTCTGTGTACGCGACTTACCGCTTGACGTCCTTCCTATGTTTAGTAGAAGAAAGGACGCACTTTTGGTGCCTTTTACTACTACTGTGAGGAACGTTGAAACCAATCAACGCCGTCGTCAGGAGTCTCGAAGTTGTGTCTCTGCCGCTCCAATCTGATGCCCCCGCCAACACCGTCAACAACGCGGCCGCGGCCCCACCGCAATGTCCTTCCCGTCCTCCGCCTGGGCCTCATCCTGGCCTCCGTCCTCGCACTCGCCGTACCCGCCTGCGCCCAGTCCTCAACAACGGCCCCGACGACCACGACCGTCTTCTCCTTACCATCAACCATCACCACCACCGCTGCCGCCACGCCCAGCCCGTCCCCGGCATCGGGGGGCCATAACCACGATCACGACGCCGACCCGGAGCCTCTCACTTCGACCGCTGTGGCCCCGCCTGCGCTGGCCGCCAATGCCGCCGCGGGATCCCCTCCCGCCGTGACCGTCGCCGCTGCGATCCCGACCGAGGACCCCGTGCCGCTGATGGTGGGCTACATCCACTCGGGGTTGGTCGAGTACTTCCTGTTCGAGTCCCTGGTCTCGCGGAACCTGCTGGAGTACATCCTGGCGTGCTTCATGACGGCCGCGCTGGGCGTCTGCGTGCCCGCTTTGGAGTCATGGAGGAGGAGGGTTGTGCGAGACTGGGCTGTGAAGGTGGCGGAGGGAAGGAAGGCGAGGGAGGCGGCGGCGAGGGAAGGAATGAAGGATCACGAGATCAAGCAGTATGAAGGTGAGAGTTTTGATTCTCTTCCTTTTTTTTTTTCCTTGTTAAGGGGTTTTATGCGTCCCCGACGGACGGGGGCCGTTGCCGTCTTCGATGGTATCGTTTTTTTGCTGACATCTTTCTTCCTTTGCCCTCTCCACACTAGCCCCACTCTTCACCCTCCGCGCCCCAATCCGCTTCCTCCGCACGCTCGACGGGGCCCGGGAGCGATACCAGCTTAAGAAGTCGCTGATTCGGGCGACGGAGGTGCTGATATCCTACTTCCTTATGCTGCTCGTCATGCAGTTCAACGTCGGCTTCATCGCGAGCACGGTCGGCGGGCTTTTCGTCGGGTTTTACGTGTTTGAGCGGACGGATTCGGAAGAGCCCGGGAGGCTGGATGGTGATGGCGGGATGGCGGGTGATGTTGGGCTAGGGTTAACGGCGGACGATAAAACTTCCGCGTCTTGTTGCTAATTTTTTTTTATTTTCTTTGATGTGTTGATGAGGAGCCATTGAAGGAGCATTCGCCATTCCTGGGCGGGTCTGCAGTTACGTGCCTGCGAGACTGGGACTTCCCATTTGGCACGTCCTCCTTTTTCGGATTTTCTTTCATACCGGCTTGTATTTACACTAGCATCCTCGCACTGCACTTATCTTTATATCTCGCCTCTGTTCGATCTTCTCCTCGTCCTGATGATCTTTCCTGGTAGCGGCTGGTTTCCTTGTTCCGGCCACGTCAATATATTGATGAAAACGAATGCATCAAACAACTTATTGCCGTTGTGCAGTATCGTGTGAATATTTCACGATAATACTGAAGAAATCCATGCTGACTTAAGCGACATCGGCGTGGCGGGCAACGCTAAAATAATAGATCTTGTAAACGCGCCAAATATTGCTTCATCCAAAATCATTTATTCTCCATGAAATTGGGCGTATTATCTACCCTCCAAGCAACCTGCTTCTTTCCCCAACTCGCAAACAACCTAGACTTTAAGACCTTTGAAGGGCTGCACCTTGGGCGGCGAGTTTGCCCAGTGCGGCGGCGTCGAAGCCTTGAAGGCCGGCAGCGCAACCAGCAAATCGTACCACCTCTTGAGATGCGACCTCGACTCCAAGTCCAGCCCGAACCTCTGCACCGCCGTACTGATGAACGGGTAAAGCGCGATGTCCGCCAAGGACACATCCTTCCCAACCAGCGTCGCCGCTCCGGGGTGAGCCGTCGCGTTCAGCTTCAGGTACTCCTCCCACCGATCCAGCTCGGGCCCGTAGGCCTCGACGGCGGCCTTGCGGGACTCGTCCGTGCCCGAGGCGCCAAAGTAGGCCGCGAAGAGGTCGCGCGTCTTGCGCCCAAAGACGTCGTCGGCCTCGAAAGCGCGCGTGAGGACCTCGGTGCGGAGGTTGAGGGTGGAGGTCGGGGGCAGGAGCGGAGGCGTCGTGGGGTACTTCTCCTCGAGGTAGAGGAGGATGGCGAAGGATTGGGAGACCGCGTGGCCGTTGTCGATCAGGATGGGGACCTGCTGGCGTGGGTTGAGACGCTTGATCCACTCGCACCTACGAGTGTCCCCTGAAGAAGAGAGTAAGTTGTTAGAGTTGAACAGTAGTCCCAACAAAGCATCAAATATCAAAGAAGATCGCGTACCATTATCGAACGAGACCATGTGCCCCTTGTACTGCAGGCCCTTCTCGTTCAGGGCGATCTGGACCTTCTGTGCGGGTCCGCTGCCGCTTCCCCAGACGAGATGGAGGCCGCTGCACAAATAGAGATCAGCACGGAGAAGGGATCACGGGCGGGGGGGCGGCCATCGCTCACGTGGAGAGGCCCTCGGGCTCGGGCATCGGCGGGTTGGCGTATTCCTTGGACATCGTGGGATGATCGCGTTTGCAGAAATCAAAACTTGCGTCCACATCGCGCGCGCTGCTCTCTTTTACGTGTGGAGGATTGGAAATGGAGATGATGATGATTTGAAATGCACACGGTCGTGGGAGTCGGAAAGCTGAATTGGTAAGCGAAGTGGGAGCACCTGACTGATTGGCAAAACAACGGGCGGTCCCCACGCATACAGGTAAGGTAATGTAAAAACTGCAGGTTGAAACAACTAATAAAAAGATACATGGCGAGCGAGGGATTTGTTCGGAAGCTTGTCACAAAAGGACTACCCTGAAATAGACCGATGCAGTCAGGTCCAAATTCTTGGGGAAAAAGTGAAAATAATCGAAGGAACTCAAAGAAACTACAAGTTCAAGCACAGACCAGCCTAAATGACCCCCTTCACTGCAAAAAAAATGCTCACTTCCCCGCCCCCCATGCTTTCCCCTTGATCATGTCCGCGCAAACCTCCCCGACCATCATCGCAGGCGCGTTCGTGTTCCCGCTCACAATCTCCGGCATGATGGAACAATCCGCGACCCTCAAATTCTCAAAACCCCTTACCCTAAGGTCCTCCGGCGCCACGCAGCTGAACTGATCCCCAACGCCAGACATCCTGCACGTCCCCGTCGGGTGATACAGCGTGAACGCGTACCGCCGCACCGCCTCACGGGCGTACTCCTCAGACCGCCACGCCTCCTCCTCAGAGCAATCGCGGAGACGCATGACCTCCTTCACGATGCCCATGTCGCGCACCTCTCGCCCGACGGTCCCCGGGTTCATTTTCGACATGCGCTCGAACACCCGACGCGCGACGAGCATGCCTTTGGCCAGCGTGCGCAGGTCCGCCTCGTCCGTGAGATAACCGGGGTCGACGACGGCGTTCGCTGCGGGGTCACGAGACGCCAGCGTGACGCAGCCCTTGGACCGGGGATGCAGCAGCGTTGGCGCGATGGAGAACGTGTACTCGGGCGCCTTGGGAAGGCCCTTCGCCGTCGGGATCCCTTTCCCCAGTCCATACATTCTGGTCTCGGCCTCGTCGTAAGCGTCCGGCCTCGCCGGATCAATCGGGCCCGGCACGGCCGTCTCGAACATCAGCTTGTCCGCCTGCCCGGAGTCCGGTGACAGGCAGATCAGGTGCAGCTGGGTATCCGGCACGACGTCCTTGCTCGCCGTGTTCGCGAGGGGCTCATCGACGTTCAGGAAGGCCATGGCCTCGACGCCGGCGGTCGTCAGCATGCCGCGGCGGTAGAAAGCGTGGGACGTCAGCGCGCGCGCAATGGAGGGGATGGTGCCCTTGTAGCTCGTGCGTGTAAGGTCCTCGTATGCCAGGCTGACGCAAAGATGATCTTGTAGGTTCCGGCCAACGCCAGGGAGGTCTTTGATGACGGGGATGCCCAGCTTAGCAAGCTCCTCTTTCGGGCCTGAGAGTAGTCCTATTGTCAGTATGACATCCTGCGGATCAGAGAAGCAAGTGTAGTACCAATGCCGGAGAGCTTTAGGAGCTTGGGAGTGTTTACCGCGCCGCACGACACAATTACCTCCTTCTTCGCAACAAGGACGGTCTCCGGGTCGTGGGGCAACCTTCTACCCTCAGGGTCAAGTGGCCAGACGGCCAGCCCCCGGACGCGCACCTTCTTATCAGCACCACCGCCGTCCGTCGTCTTCGGATCAAACACTAGCCGGACAGCCATTGAGTCCGTCAGAACCGTAAGGTTGGGCCTGTACGTTTTTAAGGCGGGATTCATGTAGGGCTCGAGGAAGCCCTTGGAGGTCGAGGACCGCTCGCCATTCGCGACATTAGATTGCGCGACGGCAGCACCATATCTTTAAAAAAAAGAAGCAAAATTAATATTTGAAATGCGAAAGATAAGGGAACACTTACTGAGATGTCCCGTTGTAATCAATCCCGATGACGTGGCCTTGAGCATCGCGCTTCGATTGGGTCTTCTTGCAATTGTGGCCAATACCGAGATCGTCGCAGGCGGCAACAAAGTTGCGCGTCGGAGGGATGACATCGCCGAAGGTCGAGCGGTTGATTTTGATGGGACCCGAAGTTCCATGGAAACCCTGAAGGCAAAGGTTAGCTTAAGCGATTAAACGAGATTATCGCTCCCATGCCCTCCTCCGCGTAAAAAATGACCCCACCTTCTCAATCTCATTGGCAGGCAACTCCATGTTCTCGGACTTTGTAAAGTATCTTAACACATTTTTCCCGCTCCATCCCTTGCAGCCATGTTCCGACTCCCATTTGTCATAATCCTTCCAGTTGCCCCGCACGTAAAGAACGGCGTTCACAGAGGAGCAGCCACCCAGCACCCTGCCCCTCGGCCAGTAGGAAAGTCGGTTCTTCAGCTTTGCCTGCCTGACCGTCGTGATCTTCCAGTCCAGGCGCGACTTTTGCGTTTCCCAGAACATCATCGGCACGTTCACGCGGCTGTCCTTGGCGGCGTTGCCGCCCGCCTCGACTAGCAGCACTGATACTGAAGGGTCCTCGCTCAGGCGCGAGGCCACGATCGCGCCGGCGCTGCCGGCGCCAACGACAATGTCTGTTGAACAGATTGCAATCAGTAAAGATCAACATGTGGCCTTCCACATGGTTGCCCCATAGGTCGCAATCAATGGATGAACACATACAATCATACTCCCGCGTCTTCACATCATCCAGTGGATGCGGCCGCCTCTTCCTCCAGAGCAGCGTGAACGGGAACACGCCCAGCCTGGCCATCGCGAGCGGCACGACGATGGACAGCGCGGTCCTCAGTGTCTCGGGCGAGACGCGCAGGACGCTGGCGAACGAAGCAATGGCCTGGTCAGCCGCGGCCAGAAAGGGCATGATCGGCCCCAGGCTCGTGATGAGCCGCGCAAGGACGGACGACGACGGCGCGGGAGGGACAGGCGTGGCCATGATGGTGTGAATTGGTGGATCGGATCCTGCACTCCGCTCAGCAAAAACACCCGTGACTTCGGGCGCATACTTGCCGGGCTGGCCGGTCTGCGAGCCGGTTGCGGTCGGATTTGGTTAAGCATGCCGTGTAATAATAAGAATAAAAGTGTTGTAAAAGGTAAGCAGATCTACTGGCAATTGATCACTGTTCATTCGGCCCGCCTCTTCCACACGGCCACCTTCTCCTTCCCTTCAAATTGAAGCTCGTGGTGCAGAACCGCTTCTTCGCCCTCCATGTCCTTCATGGAAAGTTTCTCAAAGGTAGGATCTAAAAGCTCGTGGTATTTCTCGACGGACAAGGCGTACGGTGGGCCTAATTTCGGGTGATAGAATGAACGTTAGCCGTTAAATCCCCGCGATGAACGCATTCAGCCCGCGTCCGAGGAAAGAATACTCTCACCCTTTTCGCTATCTGGCTTCAAGGGAAACATGTACGTGATCAAATATCCACCAGGCCTCACGATGGCGGCAACGGCGCGAGCCCAGTCGCTTCTGAGGTTCTTTGTGAGCGCACATAGAAATGTTTGATCGTATAGGATGTCGCAGGCCGGGTCTGACTTGAAGTCAAAGAAATTTGCGACCTCCACGTGACCCATGGCCAAATCGACCCCTTGGGACTTGATGTACTCGTTGGCCGTCTCAACGCAGGTTGGAGAGAGATCCACGCCGGTGCCTGAAAAGCATCGCGTTAGTCGATTCAATAAGTAGGTGTATGCAACAGCTTCACATTTGATGTTCCGCTTGGCGAAGGTGACCACGTCGTATCCCCGACCGCAGCCCGGCACGACGGCGGTTTTAAGACTCTCCCCTGATGTTTCTTTCAGGAGACTATCAAGGGCGTCCAGTAATCCTAAATTGAGGGAAACGTTCACACATAAAGCGGCGTGAAAGGAAAGAAGACGAGATCGCGCTCACCTGGTGTTGATCTACCCAAGTCCCACTGCGTAAGCTTGTCGACCCAGCGCTTTTCCCAGTCTGACGAACCGAATCCAAAACACTTCAGCGACAACCAACATAGAAGAAACCGCACGTACCAAATTCACCCATTTTCCTTTGAGATTAAGCGTTGTTGACGAAAGGGACGGTGGGCGGCCTCGCGGGGATGTATTTATAATTTCAAAGCTCGGCATCCCTCTGTGTTCTCGTTCAACTTTGACAGGTTAACATTGAGCGCCGCTTCGACGATAGCATTATGGACGTCGGCAAGGAACGTGCGCCGAAGGATTTCCTCTGCCCCGGTCCTGCAGATCCTCTTGATGGCCAGGATGACCCAGACGCGCCCAAATGGAATCCCCGCGAATATCGCGATTTACGCGACGTTGCCCGCTGTCGCGCGCGTTGACGCCCGCGCGCATACCCCGCGACCGCCACCATGAGCTCGGCCAGCAACCTCAACCGGTCCACCTCTCTCCACTCGGCCTCGACGGGCAGGCCGCCCGGGCCCGGCAGCAGCCGCGCGGGCCTGACTCTGGACTCACCGACGCATTTTCTGAACTCCTCGAGCGAGCTGGACCGGAGCCAGCTGGAGTTTTTGTCGGGCGGCGCGGGGCGCGGCGAAAAGGACGGGGATGGCGTGGGCGCGTCGATGGGCGTCGACAAGTCGCTCTTGAGGGCGTTTGCGAGGAGGGGCGCGGTCGTCGCGAGGATGCGCATGGAGACGGCAGCCGCGCTCGGGGCCAACGCGCCGGAGAGGCTGGCGGATGACGTTTCGCAGGAGCTGCCAGCAATAGGGAAGGGCTGTCGTTGCAGGGAATCGCTTCTCCTAACATGATGGGCGCCTATTTAGATATATCGGCGCTAGATCCGTATCTGTTGGCCATATCAAACAGCGACTTTCATTGCAACCAATTCATTCGGGTAAAAATAACTTCTAATTTTTTTGGAGAAGGGTCTCATCCAAATTGCTAGGAATTCTTTGCCGGCTTTGCTGTCCTTATCACGCCGATACTCTTGTGCTTCGAGAAAGGGCGTGTATTCACGCATAACCACATGTTCCTTACCCGTAATTTGCTTGATATGTTCAGGCAATATGTGAGTACCGCGGCCTGGGATGGACGAAAAATTGTTAACATTCGCGATCAGTCGTTTATCGGGGGCGCCGTCGCCATAAACTTCCTAATCTACATCTATAAGCCGGCGACCTATTCCGTAGAAGCCCTGATCGTGCTGGATATCATGATCGTTATTTGGAACCTGATCATAGCCGGCAAACACGGGGTTGGTATCCCGCTTAAGATGTCTTTGAGTTCTGAACGCGCTGCATTTTTGCTAGTTCACGTCGACGCTCGAGTATCGTGAGCTATACACCCGCCGCGTGCCCCACGTCGCCATCAAGCGCCGACAGGTTCTAACGGGTTGGAACAAACCCGTCCGGTCCCTCCGCGAGATTCAGCTCCTCCTCGCGGCCGTCCGTATGCAGTGCTGCATCTTCGTGGCTTCGTTCGAGGTCACGCGCGCGGACGACGGCGACGACGACGAGGAAGAGTCCGGGAATATTGTGAGGTCCGCGCCGCTCGACGATGCGTACGCGGTCGTGATATCAAGCGCGGACGAGCAGCAGGCGGAGTTTGCTGGGAAGTGCGCGGACGCGAGGGTCAGGGCTAGGGAGGCGAAGGGCGCCTCAAGGACGGTGACGGCGCATGACGTTGCCATGAACTTGCTAGACGAGGTCGCGCTGAAGTTTGCCGACATCACATGGGCCTTCATCCTGGCGTTCTTTCATTCGATCATTCCGCTGATATCGTGCTACGCGGATTGGATTTTAGGCGTGGTTCGTCCACCATACCTCTGTTGCGTCCATATGGTCTGACGCCTTTTACACAGGGGCCACATCCGTTTACGGGGACTCTTGGGGACATTGTTGTGCAAATTGTTGTTCACTGCATTGGTTGGGGGTTGAACTTCTTAATCAGCGCTGTCATCTTCGCGTTTCAAATGGTCGCGCTCACGGACTTTATGAGGTACGTGTCGACATGCCAAGTTCTGTCGTCCTCACACGTATGCAGGCGGGAACTCCTACAAAAGAGGCTCTACGCCATCCTTAATGACGGCCACATACGCGTGAGAAAGGAGGGGGAAGTCGCGGACACAGGGCCCACCCAAGAAGAGCTTGAGGCAGCTCCTATTTACAAGATATCGATGAGAGATCGCGGGAATCTCCAAACATGGTGGTAATAATGCATTTTTTTTGGGGGGGCTGAGATTTCGTTCAATGACCGCTTGCGCACGCTTAACTAGGTATATGCGCATGTGCCTTCAAGACTGGGGCCGGCAATACCATAATCGCATTCTTCTCTACACCGGCCTGATCCTCGTCTACGTACTCGGTATGCTGGTTGTTCTATCGGTTCAGCTCCTATTCGGCGACGATCAGCTGGACACGACGACCGTCGTCACGTGCTGCTACCAAGTCGCGACCTTCGGGACTATGGTCGGACTCATCGTCAGCTACGGTCAGAGGTACAATAGGCTCCAGAAAATGTCCGTCACCCTTATCGCGCGGATGAAGGTAAGTTTCCTCCTCTCCTTCTCACGCGGACGCCGACAACGAATGCATCGGGCTAATCGTTCCTACATAGATCGACTACGACACTGAGGCCCGATTGCTGCAGGCCCGCATTAACGCCCTCACTAGCACGAACGTGGTCCCGCTGCGACATCACCGACCCCCCATTCCTGGCGTACCGCACACGAACGCTATCAAAGACCAGATTGGCCGCCTTCAAACCGAAGTGTACGAGATCTCTCAGACTGCTGTAACGCTAGGCATTATACAAAAGGCGGTGGACGAAGACAACCGAATCAGGACAATCAAGATCCTCGGGTTTGAGGCTGGGGATCAGCTTATCAACACCCTGATGTCGCTCGGTGCGTTGGGTGCGTCGCTCGTTTTGAGAAAGGTTCTGTAATGACCAGCGGGTTGCGGGGCACGGGACACTTTGAGCCGAAAGCGAACTGAAGATGTTGTTAGTATTTCATGTATTTGCTGCGAGCCGCAACATCTACATTGTAGATGTGACATTTATATGATCACCGAATTTCTCGTTTAATCATATGTAGAACCTTATCGCCAACAACATCTTTCCTAAACATCTTTGCAGCGCATGTTAACTCTGGTCATCCAGATTACCATACAATCCCATAACCCATTCAGACTAAACAATCACTGCTTGCCGAATTCACCACCACAACGCCACCCACATGTGTAGCGGCCCAACCCCTCATGCAGTCGAGTTGGCGAATGCGAAGGATACGACGGCGAGGGACTTCGTCCGCGCCCGCGACCGCGTCGATAGCTGTGACGCCGCCAGCCTTCATCGTCAGATCCTCCAAGGCCAGAAAGCGAGCGCGAAGTGGACCTAGACCGGCGCCGCCTGCCGAGTCCGGGATGTTCGTCATTGAAACTGGCCTTTGTCGCCAGCTCGTCCTTGATCGTCGGCTCCCTCGTGATACTTACCTCATGATGAAGCTCCGTCTCGGTGCCCTCCACCTTGACGTCTACCTCCGTTTTTATCCCCGGCTCATGCTTGATCCCGCCCTCGAACTGATTCCCGTCGCGCTTAATACCTTTGCTACCTTCCGACACCTTCGCGTCCTCCTCCTCCTTGAACGCCTTCGTCTGCTCAAAAATGGTCCACTTCTCGTCGGCCTTGCCACTGCCGGACCCGTTCCCCCTTGCCCCGACGGCCCCACCTTTTACTCCCCACAGGTCGAACGTGGTCGGCGCCATCAACATCTCAATGGCCTCCTGCCGCGTCGGCTCGAGGGGAGCGGCCGTCGCGTGCCCAAACTCCTCGACGCGCCGCAGGTACGCGCGCCGCACCAGCGGCCGGAACTGCCCCAACCCCGACGACCCAGCGTCATGCCCGACGACCCACTTGTCGCGGTGCATGCGCTCCACGACGCTGTCGTCCCCCGGGATCCAGTCGAGGTCGTCGACGGTGGCGCGGTGGAGCTCGACCAGTGCAATGATCCGGTTCTTGGTCCCGCCCGAGGCCCGCCGCCCGCGGAGCCGGTCCCACACCCGCGTGGCGCGCCCGATGGCGCCCGTGTCGAGGTCGAAGTGGCGGGAGTCGAGCTTGCCGCGATGACGGACCGGGAGAGGAATCTGGTCTCCCCGGAGTGCACACGTGAAGAACGTGCAGACGTCCGTGAACCGGAGCGGGCCGCACGTCGTCAAGATAAGGAGGATACCTTCGTGCAGGTCGGCGGCGTCTTCGGCGTCCTTGAACCTCTGGGGAGGGGTCGTCTGGCAGCTCATTGCTAGGTCCAGGTGGGAGGCAGATCTGCGTAAAGCCTGCTTATGTATGTTTATGTTCTTTAAAGGATTTTTGAATCTACTAGATCATCTCTACACGATACTGTACGATAATGGTGAATACGTTGAAAAGGGATACACAATTGACTGTTCGATCTACGACGGCAGCAGGATGACCAAAAAAGATTATCGTACCAGAGAAAGTGTCTGTACTAGCAGGAAGAAAGTGGGCGAGCTACAGATCTTGGCCAATGACATCCAAAAAAAGGTACAATGTATCAAAATGGGGGAATATAAACGATCCATCATCACCCAACCCAAAAAATCTGTAACGTCTATCAAGCCAGCGAACTTGAATTTCCCAGTAACATACACGTCGCAGCCCGCCAACTACCACCACGGCACGAACGTCCACCCCACCTCCAACCCCTCAGCGTCGACGGACTTGTCACCGCAAGCCTCCACCGCACATCTCGACGCCACAGCCGCAAGCTCCACCACGACGTGCTCCCTAATCGCCGGCCTCGGTCCCTCCCTCATCTCACCCCCAGTCGACATCGGCCCCACCGAAGTAGCGGCGTTGATGGTGAGGTTCCGTCCAGCATCCGCGGACACCTCACCGCCTTCCGCATCCGTCAGGACGACCCGCACCATCGGCGACACCGGCAGCGAGCTCGTGTACATGAGGTGCATCTCCCTGTCGAACGGCGTCATGGGCACCGGCGTGAGCGACGCCCTATCGTAGTCGTCGGGCGAGAACGTGAACGACACGTCCACCATCGGCTGGAACGTGACCGATGACCTCCTCCGCATGTGGTTGTGCGCGGCCGGCGGCGGCGGCGGGGGCGCGAGGTGTGACTGCGCACGCGCAGGCGCATGGTGCAGGGGGCCATCGGCGTCGTCCGAGTCGTCGTCGTCGTCGTCGGCGAAAGAGGATGCGGAGGAGCGGGAGGGGTCGGGCGAAGTGGAGCGGTCGCGGTGGGTCAGGGGCTGCGGATGGATGCTGCGGGGTGCGAAGGCGGCCTTGCCTGGGAGGGACATGGAGCGGCTGGTCGGCGGTGCAGCATGATGCTTGCGGGGCACCATGCGATGGCGGGCGGCATGCGGGGACGGGAGGATCATGGTGGTGGCGGTCTGGTGAGGAGTGGCGGCCTTGGGGGATGGCGTCGCTGGCGACGCTGCATGTGGTGGGGTGCCCATGTCTTTGGTGCGAAACTTCCTGGCCGTTGTGCTATTTAGATACCATCCCACTGGAATCTTTGTTTTGGGGCGGACGCCAGATTGGTTTCAATGCCCTCGGCCATTCACGAGCCACACAGTAAATTGCTCAGGATAACAGGAAGGGCTCGGATAATCCAACAAACACGAAAGCCAAGGAATACATGGGCACTCATGCAT
>JADGJL010000890.1:0-12426 GCA_027600665.1 Irineochytrium annulatum
ACCTACGCCTCAGCAGCACCCTCACGCCGCTGCTTTAACCCCCCATCAGACCGCCGCCACCGCAGCCACCAAAGCCTTCCTCCCGCCTCCGATGCCGATCCAGCTGCCTGTTCCGCACCCGTCCGCCGCAGCTAACGCTTCCATCGTCCTCCCCCCGCCCGTTCCGACGGCGAACCGATCCTTCGAGCTCCCCGTGCCAGCCGCCTTGGCCCGCGGCCCTCAAATGCAGCAGCCGCACGTCAGCGCGCAGATGTTCCACCAAGCGCAGCAGATTCAGCAGATTCAGCAGCAACAACAGCGGGCCGCGGTGCAGGCGCAGGCGCTGGCACAGCAGCAAGCTCAAGCTCAGGCTCAGGCGCAAGGTGTCCCGGCCGCCTACTACGCGGCCCATGCGCAGGCGCAGGCCCACGCCCAAGCGCAAGTGAATGCGGCGAACGCGTACCACGGCGCCCAGCACGCTATGTACATGCAGCAGCTCGCACAGCAACAGCAACAGCAACAACAACAGCAACAACAACAGCAACAACAACAGCAACAACAACAACAACAGCAGCAGCAGCAGCAGCCGAACGCCAAGCAAGTTCCTCTGACGCACCACCTCGTCGTCGCCGCCGCTCAGCAGCAGCAACAGCAGCTACAGCACCGCCCGGCCATCACGACGCCGTCCCCGCCCGCGGCGCTCGGCGGCGTGCGCGGGATGCTGGCAAACGCGAGCAACCTGAGGAGGGCCGGCCCGGTTGTTCAGCAAGGGCAGCAACAGATGCAACAAGGGCACGGGGTGAGGCAGGGCGGTGCACCCATGCCGATGACATACATTGGGGATCAGAAGTTGGTGATGGACGCCGCGAGGGCCGCGAGGGTGTATGAGTACCATGGGAAGGGTGACGGATTTGGCGGGCAGAGGTTCTTTTGAGGCAGGAGTTTCGTGAATCGCGGATGGGTGTGATGTGGGGTGTTGGTACAACGACGTGGTCAATGTTGTATGCTGAGCAGTGATGCGATGTTCCGTGATGAGGAATGTTGATGACGTTAATGCAGGTGCTATTACACATCGGTGGAGGCTCCTTGTTCTCTCGTTCCAATTGAAGTTATCTCTGGCTTTCACCGCCGTAGACTTTGCAATTACCCCCTGCAACTGATGGCGTTACATAGAAATCAGTAGATCTTTCTCTTTCTCGGTTTACAAATTTACGCGCTTTTTAGATCTTCCTTTCCGCTTTTTCACGAACTAGACTAATACGTCCGTAGACAGACATTATCGCCGAGTTATCAATCTCCCTTCACAGTTAGAGATCATTGATTTGGGACATTACTTCTTAATCACTTCAAGTCCGTTTTCACACCTTATAGAGCATAGTGCATGCAGTTTTTAGACTCTTTTGCGAACACTCATAACCGTCAGCCGAGTTTCTCTCCCCACAAGAGCTGCATTATTATAGAAATTGCAACAACAACGATTTGAACAGAAAGGACTCTCCACATGATATACAATCGCCAAAAATATTGTTTGTTATGAACTTCTATTTTTGCACCATTCTATGCTGCCCATGCTCCATTCGGATACTAATGTCGATGTCTGGTCCTCTGGTCTCTCAAACGGGGGTGCTTTGGCTTCGCGGTCAAACTCTCGCGCAATGCCACCTGTTCGCGCCTCCAGCGCCCGCGAGGTCTTCAACCTGCCTCTGCACGAACTGCCGCTGGTCATTGACGTTCGCCTGAGCTCGAATGCCAATGACCGGCCAAAGATCTTCTCGGCCACCGTCCTTTGGCTGGACAGGGCGGATCAACTTGTCCGTGCCAGTCGCGACGAGCTAGTGGCACTAATGAATGAATTCCTTCGGAAGCTCTTTGAAGGTATGTGCTTACCATTGTCTTTTGTCACTTTCATTGCTTTCCCGGCAGAAGCTGTTCATCGTGATTTGCGTTCTTATTTTGCCCCTGGGTGACCCCAAGACCAAAGCCCGGAAACTTACAGGAAACCTGTCATGTACACATTCGACGAGTCACTGGACTTGACGAGCTTGCTCTCTGCCTTCTCCGAGACACCAAGCCCGCTCCGGCCCTTCGACGCCATCCTGCATTTAACACAGGGCGAGCTTTCGCGCTTCGTCGATCTCTACCCCTACGTCCTCATCCCGCACGCCACGGCGGCCTCGGCGAGCCCCGTCAACACCATCTTTTTCCCCTCCGAGATCCCGTTGCCGCCTCACCTCCCGCCAAACCGTCTCTTTTTGGGCTCGTCGTCCGCCGCCTCGGCAGCCGCCGTAACCGCTATGGGCATCACCCACGTTCTCAACGTGACGAGGGAGGTGAAGATACCGGAGGTTGAGGGGCTCCGGAGCCTGCGGGTGGCGATTGACGACTCGTTTAAGGTGGACGTTGTGGAGGCGTACCTGACATTGGCGAGGGAGTTTCTCTTGGAGGCCCTCACGTGCCCGGATGGCGGCAACCGTGTGCTCGTGCACTGCCAATATGGCAGAAGCAGGAGCGTTTCGATGGCGGTCGCGGCGTTGGCGGAGCTGACCCCGTGCTCGGTGGTGGAGGCGCTGGCAACGGTGCAGTGCGAGCGCCCGGTTTCGAGGCCGAACCTGATGTTTATGATGCAGCTAAAGATGTGGGATGGGGAGGGCAAACCCGCGGTCAGGTCCGCGAACGCTATCGACAAGGGCGACGGAGGGATGGAGACCATGACTGGAAGATAATCCACTTCTTGTTGTATTCAATGCTCAAACCGCTGTCTGCACCTGCGGTCTCTTGCTGCCAACGTAGCGTAATGCCAGTTCGTAGGACAGTACACATGACGCTTTCAAAATACAGATCTCTGGCTTAACCATTAGCCGCATGCACTGGCTTGACCAGTTGCTTCCCACTGTGCTTTGTTCGACTGACAGTTTGCTTATATTTTGAAAAACTATGCTGCCTTTCTCATCGTTTCCATGAAAAACTGACCTTCAACAGGTTTATAAACACTGTGACAACAAAAAGAAGGCACCGCATTCAAAGACTAAGAATAAATGTACAAGGCCATTTAACGCATAATGTCCACTTCACACCTGATTACTTTCCCGACTTGCTCGACGGCTTCCGACCCCTCGCGTTCTCGCTCGCCATCTGCGACACGGCGCTCGATGCCGACTGATACAAGCCCCCGAGCCTCGACGACCTGGACACGGCCTTCGCGCTGCCCGCACCCCCCGTCGTCGGCGCCATCGGCGCCACGCTCGTCCAGGTCTGCCTCTGGTTCCCATACGCGTTCGCAAAGCAGCTCATCATGGCGCTCGACCCCTCGTCCCGCTCTCCAAGGCCCGCGATCACGCCGTCCATGTCCTCCAGCACCGCGAGCGCGAACTTCCAGTCGTCGGGGGCCACGAGGACGGTGGAAGGCAACTTGGAGGACGCGCCGCGCCGAGTACGTGGGGGCTCAGCCACGCCTTGACGCGGGAGGACGGCGTGGGAGATACCAAGCTCCACAGCCATCTGGGTCGACTTGGCATTCGATCCGAGGCCAGCAACCGTCTCGCTCGAGTCGTTGACATTGTGAGGGAACGACGAGAAGGACTTTCCGGTCTGCGTTTGAGGTGGTGGGAGGGAGGCTTCGTGTAAATCCGCCACCGTCGCGGACGCGCGACCTGTCCAACCAAGCGAGCCAGTCATCCATCCGGAGAATTTCGTCTTCTTCCCACCGTCGACCGCAAGCGCCAGAGCTTTGTCCGCTGTCAAGGAAGCAATCGAACCCTCGGAGGCCTTTGGCAATGGCGGGATCTCCGCCTCGCCCGTTGGGACGGGGTACATGTCCAAGGTGTATTCCGCCGGGGCCGTGTTGCCCGTTGGCGCGGGCGGCAGGAGGCCGCGAAGGCGGTCCGGGTCGCAATTGACGGCCCCGGCAACTGCCTGAACAATCCACTCGCGCCTCGTGAGGAGCAGCGCTCGCGCGTCTTGGGGCGAAGCGCTCTGCGCCTCCTTGATGGACTGGAGGGCTAGGACGCGGAGCTGCTGGCGATTAACGTGGGCATCGGCTGCCGGACGCGCCGAGGCGGCGCGTAGGTTGACGGCGCTGGGAGTGAGCAGCGTGAGGAGCGGGACGGCGTCGGAGGAAAGGGAGTGGACGAGCGTTGAGGTGGCGATGATGGTGTAGGAGACATCGGCGGTGATGACGGGTATTGGAGTAGCCCGGGGGGCGGAGACGGAGAGGTGTCGTTGCGCCGTCAAAGAAATGACGGCGTCGCGAGTCTCTTCGGCAAAGAGGTCGCCGAGCGCGACGGTCGCCGTTTGCAAACCGGCGGCGATGGTGACTGGGTACGATGAGTGGATGTCACGTATTTTGAAGGAATAACCGTTGCTTGGGGCGGCGGACGCCGGGATCGAGACGGTGACGGTGACGTCCTTGTAAACCGTGGTTCTGATAGCGCCAACGCACCCGGCGAAGGCGTCCTGGATCACGTCGTTGGTTCGAATGAAGGTGAAGGTCCCCGACGAGCCGGCGATAGTGCTCAGGCATCTGTCGTCGACGCCGACACCATAGCCGAAGGTAAATATGGGGATAGCGAGCCGCGTTGAACGCTCGAGCAGGCGGTTGTAGTTCTGGCGTATGTTGTCCTGACCGTCGCTGAGAAGGAGCACAGCCGCGAGAGGATTCCTGTCCCCGGTAAAACGCCGCTCGAGTAGGTCCAAGGACTTGTTGACACCGATCTGGATGTTCGTGCCGCCGCCGGCGCGGATGTTGTTGTTGATGACACTCTCGAGGCGGGCAGCAGATGCCCACGCCGCCGGGTTCGCCTCTTGCGAAGAGGAGCCGCAGTGAAGGAAAGGCGCGAGCACTGTGGCGCTGTCATTAAAGGCGACGATAGCGAGCCTGTCCTCCGGGCGAAGAGTGGAGACGACGTAGGAGAGCGTCCGCAGCACGTTGTCGATCTTGTCGCCGCTCATCGAGCCCGACACGTCGACACAAGCCACAAGGTCCATGGCGGTGACCGCGGCGCATGCTTCCGTGGGCGCAGACGGAGCCGTGACGGTCACGAGGGCGACAACCGGCTCGGAGTCGTCTGCGGGCAGGTCGGGGTATCGGGAGCGGAGCGTGACGGTCGGAGGGCCGACGACGGACGCGCGTCCCTGCTCGATCTCGTCAGTCGTTGGGGCCACGATCGGGTCGTTCGCGAGGTCATTCGCGCTGGTAAGCGGTCGGCTGAGATGGGACCAGTCCTGTGGGCGGATTGCAGAGACCGGAACCGGTGGCGCGGGCGCAGGGGCGGCCGCCGAGGCCATTGGAAGGCGGCAGACGGGGCAGAGGGTGTTCCCGCTCGCGATACACCTCTGATAACAGTCGAGGTGCTGGTCGTGGCCACACCCTGCAGGACAAAGGATGAGGAGGTCAGATTGAGGCTCACGAGAGCAGTCGAAGTAGCAAGACATACCAGGGTTGATAATCACTCGTCCGCCGCGTTTCTCGAGCGCCTCGTAACATACAGGGCAGTTCTCCGCCGCGGCTCTGACGGCGGTTGGGGCCGCAGGAGGGGCCGCAGGAGGGAGGTTGTCGTCAGTCATTTTCGTCCCTTCCCAAAGTAGATGGCAGAGGCGGTGTGCTTAGGGAGGTCGCTGGCTGCGTGGAGGCCTTTTTAAGCTGGCCATTTAGACCGCAGACCGCAGTAGTTGATAATTCTTAGAATCGAAGGGTCCGTGATAGACACATGCCAACGTGGCTGCGAGAAGGTGCGCCTAGGATAGTGCGCGGGAGGCAGGGGGCAGGCAGCGGGTTGGGATGTTGTTGGGGTAGGCGCTCGATTTAGTATATTTTCATTTATTGATTCAGATGGAAACGTGGCGTTCATTAAGTGTGCGATCCAGCAGAAGTCACTCGCTATCACGCACGGAATGTTTACATCCAAATTTACGCGCTAATGAGATATGCGCCAAGTTGCTCTGGCTCTAATCGATCAACAAGGCCCTCAAGTCCAGGCCTTAACTCCTATCATTGCTTGGATTCTGCACCAATGTCAACTGATGCATTCGCTCCACCAGCCTGGTTTGCGGGATATGTTTGTTATCTTAAGAAGAACGACAACTGACAGGAAAAAGAGAAAATAAAATTACTTCGCCTAGGTCGAGGAAGTGCTTTGACTGTGACTCGAGAGCGAAGTTGATGTCGACTTCGCACTGCGATGCTAGTGCGAGGTCCGCAGCCGAGCACAAAAGCGACCGCACCTGCTCCGGTGGTTCCTTACAATCCTCTCAGGCCTATTGGCTAAGATCAAGTGTAGTATCTGTTCTTTTTAGTGTGATAACTAAAACAAGATGCATAGCATCTTTCATTATCACAATTATTTTTGAACCACGCCGGGGTCACCTTGCGCTTGCGTGAGGCCCCTGGCACTGGTGTCGCCGGCCTTACACTGCTGCCGGCTGACGCCGAACCGCCCAAATGAATTGAAAGTCGGCTCTCCGCTATTTTCCCGCCACGGCGGGTAAAAATTACACAATCTCTTTTACATCAAGCAAAACTATTCAGCTTGATGGTATTTACCACCCGCCGATATTTACCACCCGCCGACTTCGGCTGATTAAACACGAACTGATAGTTTTGTCGCGATCGAGTGGCAGCCGGTATGGTTGGCAGCCGGTATGGTTAGGGCGGAGCCTGGCACTACGTAACTCCAAATCGCATGAGGAATCGGGGTGCTTCTCAATCCTCAATCGCCTGATAAGATGCTCATTTTGGTACTCATACTATGGAGTGGTGAGAATGCCAAGTGCCAGATGGTCCCAATCCGCAGGATGTTCTTAACCCTCGTCCTGATGAATGCTCGCGTCCCAGTTTTGACGGCCGCACCGTTTTGCATTTCTCATCCATCCACCATCATCCATTCACATGCAACGCATCGCACTCTCGACGCTGGTCCGTATTCCTTCCGTTGCCCCTCTGCGTGCAATCGTGATCCTTGCCGCGACTCCCCTTAAAAACTGGCGCCTACGAAGCTAACCGGATTATTTGCAGAGGCGCTCCGTAAGGGTTCCGGCACGATCCCTCCTACCGGCGACGTCAACGGGTGCGCGATGTCCTTTGTCGATGTTTGCCAGCTCGCGTGCGGCGACTCCTACGCGGATCTCGCCACTGAAGAGCGTGGGGCTGGCGGGTCAGGTGCAGCGGAGGTGGTTGACGGATGATTTAAAGAGCAAGCTGGAGAAGGTGCGTTGTGAGAGAAGAAGAGGGAGGTTATGGAGGAAGGAGGAAGGCGGCTGCTGACGTGGTCGAATTACAGGTTGTGAAGGAGAACGACATTGTGGTATTCATGAAGGGAACCAAAAATGCTCCTCAGGTATGGCCATCACTGCGTTAAAGCGCAAGGGCGGTCTTTGTTAAGATGCATAACAGTGCGGGTTCAGTAAGCGGGTCGTCGACATTTTAAATGTTACCGGCGCAGAGTACCAGACCATCAACGTGCTCGCGGACGCTGACGTGCGGGAAGGGATTAAGGCGTATTCGTAAGTATTAGATTTTATGGGAGGAATGAGCGAGATCATATGGTGCAGTGGCGGAGAAGATATTGTTGTCACCTTCGCTTCCTATCGCTGGTGAAGTTGGATAGGGAAAGTTCTGATATTTTCATTGTTAATGGGAACGCGGATTGGTTCTGATCTTCTTGTTGAGATGTTATCAACCACCCACGTTGTCTTTCCCATTTCCTGACATCTCCGTCTCTTCTTTCTAGATCATGGCCGACGATTCCGCAAGTGTATGTGAAGGGCGAGTTTGTCGGAGGGTCAGATATCCTGTTTACAATGCTGCAGAATGGGGAGCTTGAGGCCCTCTTCGAGAAGGAGGGCTTGATCGAGCCGATGAAGGAGGAGGAGAAGAAGTAGTGTGTCGCCGGGATTCAATTGCGGGGTACGCGGTCGTTTGGGGAGAGGAATAGCTGAAAACGAAGTTATTTTGTCCTCAAAATCATGTATTATGAATCAACGTATCATGAATCAACGCAATGAATTGAATTATTGTATTGATGAATGGCAAATAAAAAGTATTGTATTGAATTCAAAATATAAATCGTGTTGGTTCATTTTCGCAAATCGCTGTGTGGCACGTTGAAATGAAAACCACCTTGGAAACTGCAAGTTGTGTAGGTCACTTCTAGAAGCTGTCGTTGACTTCATTTGATTAGTATGAAATTAGCTGCCCATGATGTGGAAAATAATGACGGAAAAAAGGCTTGAAGAGATGTCCGAAACTTAAACCGTCGCACAGTTCATCGCTCAACCCAATCGCAAGGCCACCGATGAGGACCTGCGCCAATGTGGAGGTCGACGTCAAGCACATCACCGTCCTCTTTGAGCAGAAGGAGACGGAGGCGAATTGGCACTCCTTCGACGACGCCTTGGCCAAGTTCACGAAGAGCGTCCGGGCCTCGGCAGACGCCCCCGGGTTCTTCCAGGCCGTCAGGAAGCTGGAGAAGCCTCTGAAGCTGGCGGTGAGCTGGGGCGTTTTGAACGATTGCAACGATTGGGGCGGGACTTCGACTTTGGTATACTAAAACGGCATTGGTTGCTCACAGTTGGCTTCGGATCGGTCACGGCTGACAACGACGGCCATGACGCTGGTTGAGGAGCTGGCAACGACGCTAGGGAGTCGGTTCGAGCCCATGGCCGAGGGCATTATCGATTCCCTCCTGAATCTTTGCGCGCGGTCCAATAAGGTCTTTGTGAACAGCGCCAGCAAGACGTTGAAGATTGTGATCGACAATGCCGGGGCACCGTCGGCCACGCACCAGTTCCGGAAGGCGATTGACTCGCCCACGATGACGCTCAGGATGGCGGCGGTTGACTGCGTGATTAGGTCGATGGGGGTTAATGGGGCGAGGCTGGAGGGACACATGGAATCTATTGAGCATATGATACGGGTGGGGACTGAGGATAAAGCAAAAGAGGTGCGCGATCTATCGCGAGCGGCTTTCGATCAGATGAGAGGGCTGTTTCCGCATCGAGTGGATAGGTATGTAGATCGCCGCTACACTTTCTTTCATGCATTACCTGACCGCCTAAGGGCAGATTCATCTTGTCGCTTTCGGAAGAAGCGATGAAGAAGTTAAAAGTTACGCGACCACAGATGCCGGTGAGGACGACCATTGATCGGCCAATCCGCACCACAAAGGCCTCTGTGCCCCGCATACCCGTTATGGTCGATGACGATTCCGCCTCCCTCCACTCGGAAACGCCGTCATTTGGGAACTCGGAGGATGAGGAGCATAATGCGATACCCGCGACCAGGCGGAGGCCTCGGCAGTCCACGCTCCCGGCGGCGATAGAGGCGGCCTTGCCGCAACAGAGTGGTCTGTTGGCGTCCAGGCCTTCAAGGGGTGGAAAGACGGGGACGATACCCTCTCGTCGGACCTTGCAGATGAATAAACCTACTAAAGCGCAAGAATCAGGTTGAATTTGGTCTTCTTCTTTTGCCCAAATGCTGATACGTCTTGCGATTGTGGATTTACAGCCGAGAACCCCACCACCGCGCATCATCGCAGCGATCACGTCGGAGGAGCCCAGCGTGTCCTGAGGGTGAAGAACGGGGAGCCGCCGGCGCAGTACGGCACGTCCCGCATTGGTGGCGCGACGACGAAGGCGAAGGCGCAGCGCGTTCCCCTGCCACAAGCCGCTGCGGCGCCACCGGTCGCGAAGCTAGCGGTGGTGACGACATCCCGCCAAGACGCCAACCTGTCCGCGCTTCGCGTGAAGACGGATCGGAAACCGGCGCAGCATGGGCGGGAGATGTTCGCGAACGACGACGACGTTGTATCGGACGCCCAGGAGCTTGTTGGGAAGAGGACGAAGAAGAGGCCAACGGCAAGCGAACGCGATCGCTCGACGTCGGGGAATCATGGATACACGTCGACAAGCACTTTTAACCTCGGGGGCGCTACGTACGAGGACAGCGACACGGACCTCCTGACAGACAACGAGGTGTTGAGGAGCCCTGACGGGAGCGAGAGCGACGTGACGGCTAGCTCCGATGTTGGGGCGGGGGATAATCACCCCGAGGCGGCTGCGGATCACGGGGTGTCGGCCTTGGCAAGTCGGTCTGCCGCGCGGGCGGCGGAGGTGATGACGGCGTCGATGCTGACGACGCCTGTGGCAAGGCCCTTTAAAATCACGACGGGTGCGACCGTGGTGGGCGATGCCGATGGTGGGATGACGCTGAAGAAAGCGCTGAAGAGCATGACGGGCCGGAGCTTGAGCCCGCCTACAACGGCCCCGCCGCTCCCGCCGACATCGGCCGCCATTTTGAATGCGAGGGACCGCCACGTTGCCGAGAACGTCGACGTGCTGAAGGCGGCCGAGGAAGCTCTGAGCGCTATCGCGAGCGTCGAAAGGGCACAGACGCTAAGTGGGAGGTCCCAGTCCGAGGCGTCGGTGTATGGGCTGCCGAGTCGGAGCTCGCCGCAGCTTCGATCGACGGCGGCGGCGAATGCGGACAAGAGGAGGTCGTTGAGCGGGATACCCGTCGTCACGGTATCGTCAGACTCACTAAGACATAAGAGCCCGAGCCCGCAGATGATGAGCAGGACGTCGCCGTCGCCGTTCGGGTCCCCGCAGAGGAGGTCGCTCTTGATGATGTCCGCCATCCCGGAACCTTCGTTCGACAAACTCGAGAGCCCAAAGTTAAAGGAGCAACCTAGTGTTAGCGGCTCGGACAGCAATAACGATGCGGTGGCGCCGAGGCCGGCCTCGAGTGCGTCGGGGTCCTCGTCGCGCGCCCCGCCGTCGGACCTAAGGACGGCGTTCACGGTTGAGTCGGACTCGCCAAGCCCGAGGGAGGCCAAGAAGTCGATCTCCTGGAGCGAGGAAACGATCGAGATTCCGGAGCCGACCAGAGTGGTGATGTCTCCGGCGAAGGTCGATGTTGTCGCCCCGATCGATCCTGCGGCAGAAATGAAGGGCGCCGTCGAGGATGGCTTGGGTGCCGTATGGGAGTTAACGAGGAGGACGCTGTGGGAAGGCGTTAGCGGGGAGGAGCTTGTTGCGGTTTTGGATTTGGTGCTGAGGAAGCTGGAGGTTTCGGCGGTGGAGGTACAAATCGCGTGACGGAATGCATCGTTTAACAATTTTACCCAGCAACCGGCTTCGCTAATAAAACAAGGTCTCGTTCTTCTCAGGGAGCTTGTCGACCGCGGCGGCTGGGACGTCGAACGGCGCGCGAGCGATGTATTGACCGCAATTTTGGGCTGCGCGGGTCGTCCGGAGGTGAGGTCCCTATCTCGCATCGCCTCTAACGTTGATTAATAGATTTCCGCGGATGACCAGTTGGAGATCGAGTATGAGGTGGACGCTGTTGTAGAGGCGATAGAAAAGAGCTTAAACGCGACCGACATCGTCGGTGCGATTTCAAGAGCCATGCGGTCCGAGTTCATTTCAAACGATCGGCTGTGCTTCGAGATCCTCAGCCGGTCGCTGCAGAAGTCGACGGCGGACTCCGAAGCCGTTGCCAACGCAGAGTTTGATTGGGAGCCTGTCTTCCGGCATGTTGTAGAGGTGAGAATTGCTGATAATGACATGTTCAACACGACGCGGCCGGTCTAACGTCGTTTCGTTTCTGTCTTGTTACTAAGGGTCTTGACTCACACAAGATGACAACCCGGAAGTCCGCCTTCGACTGCTCCGTCGCCATATGCAAGGCTAAACCGGCTTTGAAGAAGGAGTTATTGAAGGAGGTGGCCTCGCGGTGCGGGGACTCGCGGGAGAAGGTCGTCCGAGGAATGATGGAGAGGCGTTTAAATTAGAGATTGACTAGAAGTGTGCTCTTTGTTTATACATGAACGCGGTTGCAGATTTAATTAATGAAGATTTTGTATATTGTTCTCGCAGTTGTCGGGTTCCATATTGTAAGGCATGACGGAAAAATTCGGTTGCGTTTGCTTGTTGGATCATCCCGCGATCCTCCCCCCCGGCCTTGCCGATGCCTGGTCCTCAACCGCCGCCAGCGCCCCGATCGACCTTTATCGCGCCGTCCCCGAACTCCTCGTCCGGCCCCGCCGCCGCCGCAAACCCGATTTCCCCGGTCACCTCCAATAACGCGCCGCCGAACACGCCTCTCGACCCGCCCAGCGCTGCCATCGAGAACAACATATCATCGACGACCCCGACAGACGACGATTCGGATCTCTCCTTCCAGGACGCCCAGGAGCTCCTCTCCCGATCGCGGGACAACCTTCCCGCTTTCACCGTTGCTCAAGCGCCTCCGGTCTCAACCACGACCAGCCAGGCGCCGCGCACCATCGTCCCTCCGACGTCCTCCTCCGATTCTATTCGCTCGACGTACGTCACCGCCGCATCCATGAACCCCTCCAACGCAGCATCTTCCTCCTCCTCCTCCTCCTCCTCGTCCTTCTCCTCCTCGCGTCCGGGCCCGCCGGCGAGCACGGGATCCCCATCCCGGGCCGCGAC